>BGPR01003218.1:71627-83652 GCA_013235015.1 Araneus ventricosus
TTTGTTTACATGCCTGTAATAAGTCTTTCCGGTGTAATGCTAAGTCAATGGATCTTCATTTTCTGATTTGTTTACATGCCTGTAATAAGTCTTTCCGGTGTAATGCTAAGTCAATAGCTCTTCAAAGCGGAAATCCAACATACAAGCAACTAAAGTCAAGCTTCTTAATGTAAGGAAACAAACCAGAAAACTCGTCCACATAATATTTTAACAGTTCTTTTTAATGTCTGTCAAGAAGATAGATTCGACAGCAATAAATGCTATTTATAAATTGAAAATGGACTTTGTCTTCATTCTGCACATTCTGTCATGTTTCATGTTTTCTAACATCATGTTTACATGCACACAGACGAACTTTTCTTCTACGAATTTCTCGCAAAATTTGTCACACATCTATAATTTTGGCGTAAAACCCACACACCACATTTTATTTGTCCTGCTCGTTCCATTTCCGAGTTATGTATTCACGAGCAGACATAATTCCAGAAATAGTTTTCGGACGCAGGGAGATCCAAAACGTGGGGATTTATCAAAATATCAAGGTCGGTTATCTTGACGATTACAATAAGGCTTATTCAAAATGATATACGGTTTTTTAACATACTAGAATAATGTCAATTATAAACTGACTTACCAGAACAAATTGAAGGGAAAGGACAACTCAAATATTTTTATTTTATGACATAATAAGTGTTCGATATGACTTCCTATAGTCACGCGGACAACGTCCAGACGATAGTCCATTTCTTCCCACACTCGTTTCAAGCATTTCTGGTGTTACGAAGTCCAGAGCATTACCACGCGTGTTCGTAGATCCTCCAAGTTGCGAGGCAGTGGTGGCACACACACTTTGTCTTTCATAAAGCCCCACAAGAAAAAGTCACATGGGGTAATGCCCATCTGGAATTTGTCTCCACGCTGGAAGTGCGTTAATTCCTCAACAATGTGATTCCTAATCGTTGGATTGGCCATGCCGGAACAAGCAACAAAGTGATGTTTCTTTGCCCCCCCAGGTCGCCGGACATTGCCAAATGAGATTTTTTCCTGTGGGGCTTTGTGATGCCACCGATAGTAGCTTCTTGTTGGAGAGCCTGGGTCGAAGACCTATAATCTCCATTCCATAGCTGTGCTGTAAAAGAAAGTGACATAACACAATAACTTTAACTTAATGGTACTGTGCCAAGGGGTATTAAGTAGGAAAAATAGAAGGAGAGAGAGAATAATAATAATAAAAAAGATATAAATAATAATTATATAAAAATAATAATTATTATAAAAAAGTGGGGCTTTATGAAAGACAAAGTGTATGTGCCACCACTGCCTCGCAACTTGGAGGATCTTCGAACACGCATAAGTTATACTCTGGACTTAGTGACACCAGACATGCTGAAACGAGTGTGGGAAGAAATGGACTATCGTCTGGCGTTGTCCGTGTGACTCGAGGAAGTCATATCGAACACTTATAATGTCATAAAATAAAGATATTTGAGTTGTCCTTTCCCTTCAATTTGTTCTGGTAAGTCAGTTTATAATTGACTTTATTCTAGTACGGTAAAATACCGTACATCATTTTGAATAACTCTGTACTTTGTATAATTCATATATAAGAAAGTGAAAATTTTAGACAAATGTAATTGACTGAGCAAGTGAGATCTGTTCTCAAAAAATTTGTTTGTTACGCTGTCATGACCAAGTGTGATGTTCATTTTTTTTTCGAATTTGACATGCATGTTCCTTGAAGTTGTTAAAAACAATGTATGTTTAAGCATTTTTATTTTTTGGATCCTTTTCAAGATGCCACTTTAATGGATCCGTTTCAAGATGGTGTCCTTTTTAATGGTTCTGTTTCACGTAATGTTCACCTATTAACAACGATTGTTGTCAAACGGAACTCCATTCACAAGGCCTCCAAAAATACCGATAGTAGCAAATGACATTTAACTATAATTTTGTGAATACTGCTGAAAGCAGACACTTGTGTAAATAATTCGCATTCGAAAAAAAATATAAATCTTTAAAGACAGCGCTGAAAAGCATATCTTTAACACTTTAACACCACACCACGCCACCGTCTTTAGAGCTCATGTAGCTCCTATTCGTGTTGGTATAGATGTAGGTGGACTATATTGGGTTTAAAAAAACAATTTACAGCATACAGAAGAATGACAACGAAAAATTACAAAGATGATGTTTACATATAGAATTGACAGCAAAATAAAGGAATATACACAATGTCGTGATTATCACGGTGTGAATGAAAGGAATAATGATGAATAAAAATGATGACGAACAACACGAGAATTGACAACAAAATAAAGGAATATACACAATGTCGTGATTATCACGGTGTGAATGAAAGGAATATTGATGAATAAAAATGATGACGAACAACACGAAAAAGCTTACATCAATGCACAGGATGTTGAGTGACGTAGTGAAGCTGGGGAACCATTGCGTGCTAAGTGCCGAATTAGGGAGATTAGTATCACAGAATTATGGGAAAGTAGGATTAGGAAGATTGCCATTAAAGAATTATGAGAAAGAATGGATTTAGTATGTTCAGTGTATGGAATGCAAGATAAGTTAGATATATTGTTCAAACGCATTTGTGTAATTATTCCAGCCGGATTATGTTTTCATTGTCTATTATGAATTTAATCATGTTTATTATTCTTTTTCTTGAAAGCGGATATCTTAGAATCTTTTATGGGAGGGGATGCGAGGTCTACTATTCACAGCTCTACTCGTGTAAGAAGAAAATTGCATTTCGTGTACTGCCAACACCAGAAATCAATATCTCCTCACCAATTCTGTTACAAGAAATCAGAAAAGAGCCGAGATTGACCCCACATTCTCACATCAACGTCAATGATATGGTTCGTGAGAAAAAGAGAAAAGTATCTGAGAGTAAGGAGATCGAATAGGAAAATAAATAAAAGAAGGCCAAGACAATAAAAGGAGAAGATCGTATAAAATGGTCAAATTGATTGGTTCGAGATAAAATCGAATACCGCCACGAGCAGAAACAGAAAAATTGAAGTTAGAATTGATACCAGTGAATTTTATTCTCATATCATCGTTGTCTCAGGATGGCAAGGAAATCAAATAATGTAGGAGAAATGATATTTTCTGCCTCTTTCTTTTCTTAGTTTGTGCGCTGTGGAACGATTTATTTTACATTGTCAGATAAGGGGTATAATGCTTGAAACGAATCGGAATTTTAAAACAAATAAGAGTGATGAAAATATTTTAATGATAGATATTGAAATTTCATAGTAAGCAATTAATGATAAATAGGTTCAAATTGACCACCTTCTTCAACAAGGACAGCAGTGAGGCGGTTCGTGAATCCATCTATCCCGCGTGAGCAGACGTTTATGGTCCTTTCGTCTGGCCATTTCTTGTTGTGAAACTCCTCCTCCCATGCCCGTTGCACTTCCTTAACATTTTCATGGCATTTGGCCATTTCGAGCACAGTAAACACTCGAATATCTGTTGAATATTTATTCATTTTCGCTTGTGACAATGTTCGCATGTGACTTCACGTCATAAAGGACGTTCATGTACACAAAGAACCGAATAATTTCAAGGCTCCTATGTTAAAATCTCTTAAATGCCTATAATAATTTGATGTTTAAAAATACTCCATTAATGGGACCATGAATATTAAATTATGCATAAGACATTCATATAAAACGAAACTCAGTCACTATTGCCGGCGAACAAGTTAGTCGTGAAAGACGGCTAGTCTCTACTAATAATAAAGGAGAATGTGTGTGTCTTTGTGTGTGCGTTGGCGCTTTAGAGTCCAGACCGCTGGACCTGGAGCTACAAAATTTGGCACAAACTTACTTTGGAGGGTGGGAATGTGCACCGCGGAGCCCTTTTCTTGAAATGTTAATTAGAATTTTAATTAATTAAAAATTAAACGAAATGTTGGCGTTTTTTCTTAAAAACCTTCGAAAATATTACAGCACACAAATAATTTTTACGCCATCTGAAAGCGAAAGCAATTACCTTTTCAATGATATCAATTAAATTGACGTACAGTTTTGTCTCTAATTTTAATGAATTTTTTAAAATATTTTTTGACATTAATACAGCAATATTTTTCATTGTTGCAACGCAATTCAAACAGTTTTCATTGTTTAAAAAATATTTATTTGCGTGTTTCTCTACCATTGTTCAAGGCAAAAGTGATATCTCAATGTTTAATGCTATGTTTTAATCAGCATATTTTCATCCAGCTAACATGCTGCTGGACGTAAAATATGCAGTGACATTTTAAAGTTAAAATCAAATGCATATTTTGCAAGAGGAATAATAGAGTGAAGATGATGCCGGGCAATCTACATGACACAGTCAGTTACTCGATTCCATTAGGGACGTCCATGCAGACAACGAACAGAATAGGTACAACGCTACTGAAAGAACATTGGTTAAATGTCTATCAAAATTTGAAATATAAAATTACTTTGTTAAGGGAACCATGAATATCAATTTATACATAAGAGATTCAGTTGAAGTTATATTCCCGGTGAACAATCTGGTCGCCGAAGGCGGCTAGTTTACAATAAAACGTTTGTTACTGTCATCCATTCAAAAAGCAGCCGATAAAAATTTAATTCCCTCTCCCAATGACCAAATTTATTCTGCAGAAACCCAATTTCATTATCATCATTCCCATTAATGACATAGATATCAATAATACCCACAGTTACTTTTCGAAAGGTAAAGTAATCAGTAAATAGAACTCCATCTCTAGTAAGAGCATTAATACGACAAGTGTCGAAATAAAAACGAGGATTACCTTCCTACTCTGTCTGAAGTCGAGACATAATCTTTGTAATAAGTAACCAGGGGGGATCAAGTCAGTGGGGGATTAAGCAGGAAACTTCTCCTCACCCACCCTCCTAAGCAATCCCCGAGTAAAAGTGACAGGCTCGGATTACATCACACAATAATCCAGTGCCTATTTCGTGTTATGTATAAGATCGATCTATTTACAGCTGTCTGCAAGTACAAAAGAGAAGAAGCTTAAATCAGAATAGGCCCTTCTTATCTTGGAGTGGTTTAGTTTAGTTAGGCTTATGATCCGTTCTGAAGCTACACCAGAGATAGTTTGAGCCGAGAGTGTCTGAACCATCACCCACTCTCCAAGCTTTCACACCAAGTCAGCGAGGCAACATTTGACTCTCAGGCCAGTATACATGGCGGATGTTTCATGAAATTGGATATTGTGAAGCTTAGTTCAGTTATATTAACGTCCCATTTTAAAGCAACACGAGGACTATTTTGGGACGGACAACGCCATTTTGAACCGCGGTCAGATGACGAGGATGACGCCTGAGCTGACACCCCCTCTCCAAACTTCCGCACCATACCAGCGGAAGGACATTTGACTCCCTACGTGTGGTTTAACATGCAACAGGTCCAATAAACGACAAATCTTCACTGAAATCGGGTTTCAAACCTTGAGCCATCCAGCTCCAAGGCCGACACGTTACCACTAGGCCACTGTGGCCCTTGTGGTAAAAAATAACTAGTAATTTGACCTGTCCTTACGGATATACAAATATCGAGCCACTGACAGTTCCGAAGAACGCCAGCAAATTCGAGTGCAAAATGTCTTCACAAAGTACACTGCTTCACAGGAAAAAAGGTTAAAATAACCAACAAAATTTCTCACAATTTCAGATTCCTATACGCACTTTCAAACTTTCCTAAACACACAATCTTGATTAATTACCAAATAACATAAATTAAAATTCAATCACGAGGAAAATAAAGAGAAAAAAAGAAAACTTAAAATTATAGATATACATACTGCGAATATTAACCCTCTGATTCCTAAGGCCATTGAAATGAAGGGACCTCAAAATACGGGAACGTCCGAGCTCCTCTATCAAAGATAAGATAAATTCACTTTCTCCCTCAAAAACCACAATGACAACTGGCATTGTCCGAATTATAAGAAAACTCCCCTCTTCCCCAAACACATCTGGGCGAGCTGCTCTAACGAAGAAAGCACGCGCCGCGGGTGTGAAATCAATCACACTTAACGAAAGGGGGTGGAAATTTCAGAGTGACATTCGGGCGTTTCGATCGGCTATCGTCTTTTGCTTGAAGGGACGTATGGGACGGTCCCGTATCGATAGAGTTAATAACAAATACCGCAGTATGATGGACTCATTTTCAGACATGAGATTACAGACCTAAAATGCCTCTCAAGCAACCTCTCAACAGAAAATATTATTACATGATTGAACAGAAAAAAATTGAAGATTCCATTATCACTGTCTCCATTAACAACATCGGTACCCAGGTAGCACAACATGTTTCCCGATGTTGTACAATATTGTTCGATACTGTATAATATTATATGATATTGTACAATATTACACACTATTGCGAATATTGTACAATATTCTTCGATATCGTTTAATATTATATGATATTGTACAATATTATACAATATTGCGAATTTTGTACAAAATTGTTCGATATTGTACAGGGTTGCGGCGATTTAAATCAGTTGATTAAAATCACTGATTTAAACCGCGATTTAAATCAACTGATTTTTTAAAAAAAAAACACTGATTTAAATCACTTTATTTTAAATATAAATTTAATATGCTTTAATGAAATAAAATTTTTCATGTATCTTTAAATAGTGATTTTAAAATATTTTTAAATGTATATTCGAAGAATATATAGAACATAAACAAAAATATTTCATTGAATTGGTGTAACTAGATACTACCCTATCTTTATTATTGAGAACAAAGCAAATTAGATTTTAAATAAATCTCTAATGAGCAACACAATAAAATGTAAAGTATGAGAAGTTCCTTTTTATAAAATAAAATAAATATTGTGAAAGGATCATGTTCACAAAGAAAGAACGTAGAAAAATGCAGTGAGTTTCATTTTAATATTGGAGAAAACTAAATAGTGTTGGGGACAACAAAGTTTTTATATTGCAATAATGTTCAAATGTAAGATAATTAAGTAATACATATAAATGTTCCAAAAGAAATACAAGCATCTACATATTGCAATCTCTTAAACTATGATCTATACTTATAAAAGGCAATGTTTGTGTGTGTGTGCTCTTACAAATATTTTTTAAATAGTTGTTACATGTTTGAATTAATTTTTTTTAATTTATGTTTTTTTAAAAGAAAGTAAAGCTTAATGACCAGTATGTTGTTATATATATATAATTCTATGATTGTAGGGCTCATTGTCTAATATACAAATGTTAAATATATTTATAGATTTAAAAGAATCATTAAAATAAAAAAATCTTGATTTAAATAAAAAAAAATCCGATTTAAATCAAATAAATCGATTTTTTTTGAAAAAAATCAAATAAATCGACAACCCTGATATTGTATAATATTATATAATATTGTACAATATTCTAGAATTTTGTACAATATTGTTCGATATTGTATAATATTATATAATATTGTACAATATTGCGAATATTGTACAATATCTTTGTGCTACTGGGGTATCTACAATATTTTTGGCTGTTTTCCAGAATGAAAACAATCGCTCAACAGAACTCCACATCCGGAGAGAAGAACGTTAGTCCGGCAAGTGTCAAAATAAAAGCGAGAATTACATTCTTTCTCTATCCGAAGTCGAGTGAAATGAGGCATAATCTGTGTAACGTGGAACTCTTTCTGAAGGGATTAGAACAGGAGGATTAGGGAGACACATTCCTCTGTTCCACCCTCACCAGCGAGTGACCAGTTCGGATTACACCAGAGTAGGAGAGTGATTATTTCGTATTAAAGAACATTTTTTTACCGCTGTCTGTAGATAACAAGGGATGAAACATCGTTCTACTGTTTCAGAAGTTGTGTCTGCAGTCTAAATCTGGGCTAACTTTAGAACTTGTTGTTGCAACTTAATTATTTGAAATTCTCTGTAAATTATTAGTCGCAAACACACTCTAAGGATGTATATATATTTGGTACTCTATAAACTAAAATAAACTCTTCATTAGTGAGGTAAATAAGAAATCGACATTTCATCGACTGTAAACGGCCGTTTTTATTATACAGGGTGTCCATTAAAGTCCTTCTACTCCACATTAACTTGAGAACGGCGACAACTATTGCCACAAACTTGGTGTCTAGGTATAATAAAGTGTCCATGCGTTACACGGTGATATCGGTTACAAAGCCACCTGGCGGCGAACAACGGAGTTAAGCGCTTCCATCTTCTCCCCCCTCCCTTTGAGACAAAAGATGATTCATGGTACGTGGTTGGTTCGTTGCGAAAATAGTTTCAACGAACGACTTGAGAACGGTTCTCAAGTGCATACCCGCCTTACGGGACAATATAATTAACTAAACTAAGAATGATTCTGATTTTCTGTGGTTAAAGAAAAATGAAAAAAAATTAAGGTCGAAGCTTTTATTCATGCGACAAAATGAACGCAAAAGTTGATAATTTTTTTCTGATTACAATAAAATGCATGGTTCGAATAAAAGCGTGGGCGCCTTTACCTTTCCGGAATATTCCATTTGTTTAAGAAAATATATACAAAATATAAGATGCTATATAAGACGCCCGCGCTTTTATTCGAACCATGCATTTTATTGTAATCAGAAAAAAATTATCAACTTTTGCTTTCATTTTTTTGCATTAATAAAAGTTAATACCTTAATTTTTTTATTTATTTTATTTTCTACCTTTTAGTGACGGCTGACACGAATACACACGACATGTTAGGCATAGTAAACCAAATTCAATTATTGAATTCTCCAATATAAAACACATATTAAAATTATTATATACATTATTATATATATTATTATATTATATTAATTACATTTTAAAAATGATTTAATGACATTAACTTTCTGAAATATAAATCCGTAATATATTACGTGATAATTTACAATTATTATCAACATTGTAACAGAAAAAAAGAGAATCGATCTACACAACTTTCTATTTTTGCTTAGTTGGAAACGTTTGGCGCACACGAAGTAAACAAAATTCTGGTTGGTGGCGAATTCTAATACAGAGTAAACCCAAGACGCGTAGAAACACGAGCTATTACGTCATTCTTTGGTGCAGCGCCGGAAGTATAGAGTATTCACTGTTAGCGTGGTGGTGTTGTTACAACCCTACGTAACGTGAGGTTACCACCTTTCAAACTATTTCGCCCAAATATAGAGCAAAAATTTTAATATCATTTTGTTAGGTTTAAAATAGGCATAGATTCCATTTTTTTTGCATAATATTGCATTGTCACCGGAAACCCATCACTGTGCTAAATTTCAAAGCTACAGCTCGATTGGAACTGGGTAAGAAATCGATCTCTAGATTTGAGAACACGACAGTCAAGTTGAATAAAAGCTTATAAAAAGGTTGAAGTTTTTGGAATGATGAATGGCGAAGCGAAATTTAATTTAGTTTTTGGCTAACCATGGGCTTTTTCCATCATATAACTTTAGATTTTCATTATTAAACAGCCCTAATTTTAAATGCGGCGGCTTCGGTGACGCTATCATTTTATTTTCTTCCCCTGGAGCACCACGAATAAGTGGATGAGAAGCCACCGGATAAGTAGGCGGGGGTCTCGCTCCTTTGGGGTGCAACAATGGTGTTGAGTTGAGCCTACCTCTACTCCGATGACGGGGAGTACCTATTTAGGCCGGTGATGGCTACTTAGACTCCGACCTTAGTTCTCGACTGCTGTCATAGCGCCGGTTATTCAAAAACTCCGCATGCCTACTGTATTACCGCCACGAGAAAAACCCTAGACAACAGACATGCCTGTGGCGGGAGTCATGGAAACGGGATATTCCACTGCATTTTTGGGGTGAAGGAAAGGCCTTTATTTCATTTGGCGCAGATAGGACCGATGGAAGTCTCGTTTCGCTTTGTACTACGGTCGAAAACGAATTTCTCGTTTAACGAAGTGTGCTTTGTTAGCCAAATGTAGAGGTTGATTTTATACCCGTTTACCTCCTTTCTTCGACTCGTCTACTTCCGGCAACCCTGTCCAGAGTTTTTCTCCTGGCGGTAGGTCAGTAGGTAGGACGTGGGTGGCTCATTTATGGTTATCATTTTATTTTCGATTGCGATTTCACTGCAGGTTTCCATTTTTATTCTTTATCAGATGGTAACAAAGAATTGTGGCTAAAAATTGATTCAGAAAATAGGTTTTCATTGAATTAATTAAAAAGTACAATTAGAATCTCGCGCAGTATCTGCTACGAGCTAAGCCATAAGATTTGGTTGCAGGCCCTTCAGGTTTTTATTTTTGTTAAGTAAATGAAAAATAAGAGTGTGCTTTTCTTGGTTGTTGTTTATATATCTATATTAGAACCATCCTCAAATTTCGGTAACGCTTAGGAATTTTTCTACGTACCAAAGATATTCAGACGGTCTGTCTACAAATTAGCATTCACTACACACGGGATACTGTTAAAATTCTGTGATAATTTAATATGAAATAGGAGTTATGGCAGGGTTTTTTCGCTGTTTTTTTGCTTAGCACTTTCTTTTTTTAATTTTTTGTTGATTCATCGACGCGGAACTCCGTTAACATCGAATAGAAGTTATACTCGAATTAATTTATTTTCCCACTTCACTGAGATCTTTACTTTCGTTTTTGTGAAAAGGGTTCTTAATTTTGGAATAGAATATTTATATATTTTGTAAAACGAAAGCTAGTGTCAATTGATTCATCATTTATGTTTTTCATGCTTTTTTAAATTTCTTAAGCAATCTGCCAATGGCTGTGAGAATTTCTACAACAATTTTCGGTAATAAATCTGTGGCACTCAGATCCGAGATACTGTTGGCAAGCTAAAAACCCGTTAGACGGGCACAAATTCTCTAGTTGTTTTATACTTGTGCTCCGTGTTTTGCCTTTGTTATATTGATTTTTTGAATACCTGCATTATAAAATATATTTCATAATCCTATCATGCAAAAATATTTAATTATATGTAAACTTGGCTGTTATAGTTTATTGGCTCTTTATGTATTCGTTTTTGTTCTGTTCGTTTTGTGTTAAGTTTGTTTAGTGTCCCTTTCCTTTGAAAAAAAAAGGCATTTTTTGTTTTCATTGAAGTTTGCATATTGGTATATATTTATTTCCCTCCTGACTATGGAGGAATAATTTTGGTTTGATTTAATAAATGTGGGTTTTATTTATTTATTTATTTAAAAGAAACGCACACTACAGAGAGAACTCCTGTTACAGAGTGCAGAAAAATGAGAAACAAACACACACAAATAATAAAGATATTAAAAACCTATTGGAAAATCAAAAGCTATATGCAGTCTTCATTAAAACATTAAAAATATGGCGAGAATATAAAAGTCGTAATCACTAAACCATAATTTTTTTACATATGAGTAAATAATTTAAATGTTGAACACACAGAGGCATTAAGAAGCATTCTATAGGATATTAAAAGCCATATACAGTCATCTTAATAACATAACAACGCATCAACAATTTAAGAATTAAAATGAATAAATCTGAAAAAAGTTGAAAAAACATTACGGATTAAAAGTTGAATAAACTCAATCGCAAAACTATTCAAAACACAATAGGAATTTAAACGTTGAAAACATTCAACCTTAAACAAGTAATATAAAAAAATTTTATAAGTTTACTTTAAATTTTAATACAACGCTTCTCTAACATACTGTCACGTATTCTGTAAGTTTCATAAAATTTGGTTTAAAACTCTGCATGTTAAATGAAAACAAGTAATATAAAAAAAATTTTAAAGTCAATTCCTACTTAGGTCAGCGATCTACACGCTTCGTCACTGGCGGTATTTATTCCTAAATATATATCCTGCTAAATATCTCATATAAGAGAATTTTTTTTCTCCCATATAAAACTAAAATTAATTAATTAAATTTAATTAATGAATTAATATTTGAAAAAACTGTATTAACATCAAGTGTCATCCACTACAAGTTTTAAAAAATGTATTTGAACTTGATGTTAATACAGTTTTTTCAAATATTA
>BGPR01003218.1:88652-115784 GCA_013235015.1 Araneus ventricosus
AAAAAGGAAAGCCACGGTCCGTAAATTAGCTTTAAAAGGTGTTAATCCTGATTTATTTGATGAATTTAAATCCCTACGATCTTCTGTTAAGCATAATATCCAAAAGGATTACAACACGCACCTTCGGCATATGGAAAATGATCTGGTTTCGGATCCTAGGAGACTTTGGTCTTATTTTAAAAATAAAAACATTAATTCTCCTGATAGTTTATTCTATAATAACGTGCGTTATAATAATGATGGCGATATCGCAAATGCATTTGCTGATTATTTTAGTTCTGTTTTCAAGCCTAGGACTTTGATGGAAATGATGAATGCAAAAGCGACTGCGTCGGTGATCTTGTCAAAATCGAAAATGTTACCTGTGATGATGTGAATTTGGCTATCAGTGAATTGAAATCTTCCCTAACTGTGGGTGTTGATAATATACCTCCTTTTATTATTAAAGGATGCTCAGAGTTTTTGATTTATCCCCTTCTTGTTCTGTTTAACCTCTCGTTAAGAACAAAAGTGTTTCCTGGAGTCTGGAAGCAAACAAAAATTATTCCTGTTTTTAAAAAGGGTGATGCACAGAATTGTAAAAATTATCGACCTATTGCTATTTTAAGTGCTTTTTCTAAGATTTTCGAAAGTATAATCCATAAAAAGCTTTACAACCAAGTTAAAAATCTAATTTCCACATCTAAACACGGGTTCATTCCAAAGCGCTCAACAACCACTAATTTATTCTGTTTGACAGATAAAATTATTTCCTCATTTGAATCTGGTTCTCAACTTGATGTTATTTGCACCGACTTTTCTAAGGCCTTTGACTCTATCGATTTTGGCATTCTTTTAAAAAAGTTACAAGGTATTGGTTTTCATGTAAATCTGATTGATTGGCTTCTTTCTTACTTATGTAAGCGATCACTCTATGTTTATTTTAATAATGCTGTTTCCCATGAGTTTGCAAATACTTCCGGTGTCCCACAGGGCTCTAATCTTTGACCTATGCTTTTTATTTTATTCATTAATGACCTTAATTGTGTTTTTAAGCACTCTGGATGCGTTTTATTTGCTGACGATTTGAAATTGTTTGGTTCAATACGTTCCGATTTAGATTCTGTTCTTTTAGAAAGAGATCGTGATTGTCTTTTTAAGTGGTGCATAGACAACAGATTACACTTGAACATTGAAAAATGTAGTGTTCTTAGTTACACTCGAAAGGCTCAACCTTTGATTCCTGTATACAAAATTAACAATGTTGTTTTATCACGCTCAAATACAATCACTGATCTTGGTATCATCTTTGACTCCAAACTTGATTTTTCCCAACATATCGATACCATGGTCTCTAAGACATATCGCAGGCTTGGATTTCTTAAGCGTAGAACCAGAAAATTTTCCAGTGAACTTACCCTCAAGGTCTTGTATTGCGCTCATATTCGTTCCAATCTGGAATACTGCAGTATTATCTGGAATCCCAATTACCGAAACAAAATAGAAATTATTGAACGAATACAGAGCAACTTCTTCAAATATTTACTTTACAAAAAAAAAAAGGATTTTACTTGCATGATGTATCTTCTTCACCCCTACGTAATATTTTTAATATGCCTAGTTTATCCTCCAGACGAGATGTTTCTTGCGTTCTTTTCTTTTACAAAGTTATTAATGGTTCAATTGATTGTAATGATATAATGAGCTCAATAGATTTCGCTGTGCCCGCCAGATTTTTAAGAAACCAGAGTTCCTTTCCAAATTTAGATTCAAAATTTAATTATATTAACAGGTTCTCGTTATATAGGTTTTATAAAATTTTTAACACGTTCTCTGATGAACTTGACATTTTTACTATGTCTCTAGGTGCTTTTAAGTCGAAATGTTTGCATCTTTTAAATACATGATATGTTTTATTTTGCCTTCCTACAACATTTTAGATTTTTATGCTATTTGATTTTCCGTGTTCTTATGTATTCGACCAGTTTTTTGGCGCCGTGTTTGATTTATTTTTATCTTAAGTGTTGCATTTTTTTTAATCTCAAGTGTGTATTTACGTTTTTAAACTCCTGGTGTGTTTTTATTAGACTTGGTGTTTGCGTGTTTTGACTTTTTGACCCTTGCTTTTTCGAAATGAACTTTAAATTTAAAAAAAAATACGGCTTTTGGTGTCATAGTGTGTTTTAAAGTTTTGTGATTATGTGTTTTCGTTTTTAATTATATATAAGTTTGCATAAGTTTTATGATTTTATGTATTCTCTGTGGTCTACTTTTGGCTTTCTAAGGCATATATTTTTTATTTACACATTGTGACTTTTGTTCTTTGTGTGTTTATCAGCACTCTGTAAATGGAGTTTTATCTGTAGTGTGCTTTTCTTTAAATAAATAAATAAATAAATATATTATCACTGTCTCCATTAACAACATCGGTACCCAGGTAGCACAACATGTTTCCCGATGTTGTACAATATTGTTCGATACTGTATAATATTATACAATATTGCGAATATTGTACAATATTGTTCGATATTGTATAATATTATACAATATTGCGAATATTGTTCAATATCGTTCAATATTGTACAATATCTTTGTGCTACTTGGGTATCTACAATATTTTAGGCTGTTTTCCAGAATGAAAAACAATCATTGAACAGAACTTCACCTTCTGAGAGAAGAACATTAATCCGGCAAGTGTCAAAATAAAACCGAGGATTACATTCTTTCTCGGTCCGAAGTCGAGTGAAATGAGGCATAATCTGTGTAATTTGCAACTCTTTCTGAAGGGATTAGAACAGGAGGATTAGGGAGACACATTCCTCTGTTCCACCCTCACCAGCAAGTGACCAGTTCGGATTACACCAGAGTAGGAGAGTGATTATTTCGTATTAAAGAACATTTTTTTACCGCTGTCTGTAGATAACAAGGGATGAAACATCGTTCTAGTGTTTCAGAAGTTGTGTCTGCAGTCTAAATCTGGGCTAACTTTAGAACTTGTTGTTGCAACTTAATTATTTGAAATTCTCTGTAAATTATTAGTCGCACACACACTCTAAGGATGTATTTGGTACTCTATAAACCAAAATAAACTCTTCATTAGTGTTGTAAATAAGAAATCGACAGTTCATCGACTGTAAATGGCCGTTTTTATTATACAGGGTGTACATTCAAGTCCTTCTACCCCACATTAACTTGAGAACGGCGATTTACTATTGCCACAAACTTGGTGTCTAGGTATAATAAAGTGCCCATGCGTTACACGGTGATATCGGTTACAAAGGCAACTGGTTGCAAACAACGGAGTTAAGCACTTCCATCCTCTCCCCCTCCCTTTGAGACAAAATGATTCATGGTACGTGGTTGGTTCGTTGCGAAAATAGTTTCAACGAACGACTTGCGAACGGTTCGCAAGTGCATACCCGCCTTAAGTGACAATATACTTAACTTATCTCAGGATGATTTTGATTTTCTGTAGTTAAAGAAAAATGAAAAATAAATTAAGGTCTAAGCTTTTAATCATGTGACAAAATGAACGCAAAAGTTGATAATTTTTTTTCTAATTACAATAAAATGTATGGTTCGAATAAGAGCGCGGGCGCCTTATATAGCACCTTATATTTTGTGTACATTTTTTTAAACATATGGATTATTCCTGGAATGTAAAGGCGCCCTCACTTTTATCCGAAACATGCATTTTATTGTAATAAAAAAAAATTATCAATTTTTTCTTTCAGTTTTTTGCATTAATAAAAGTAAATACCTTCATTTTTACGTATTTATTTTATTTTCTACCATTTAGTGACGGCTGACACGAATACACACGACATGTTAGACAAAGTAAACCAAATTCAATTATTGAATTCTCCAATATAAAACACATATTAAAATTATTATATACATATGTACAATTACATTTTAAAAATGATTTGATGACATTAACTTTCTGAAATATAAATCCGTATTATATTATGAGATAACTTACAATTATTATCAACAATGTAACAGAAAAAAAGAGAATCGATCTACACAACTTTCTATTTTTGCTTAGTTGGAAACGTTTGGCGCACACGAAGTAAACAAAATTCTGGTTGGTGGCGAATTCTAATAGAGAGTAAACCCAAGACGCGTAGAAACACGAGCTATTACGTCATTCATCGGTGCAGCGCCGGAAGTATAGCGTATTCTCTGTTAGCTTCGTGGTGTTGTTACAACCCTACGTAACGCGAGGTTACCACCTTCCAAACTTGATCGCCCAAATATAGAGAAAAAATTTTAATATCATTTTTTTAGGCTTAAAATAGGCCAAGTTTTTTTTTGTATAATATTGCATTGTCACCGGAAACCCACCACTGTGTTAAATTGCAAAGCTATAGCTCGATTGGAATTGGGTAAGAAATCGATCCCAAGATTTGAGAACACGACAGTCAAGTTGAATAAAAGCTTATGAAAAGGTTGAGGTTTTTGGAATGATGAATGTCGAAGCGAAATTTAATTTATTTTATGGCTAACCATGGGCTTTTTCCATCATATAACTTTAGATTTTCATTATTAAACAGCCTTAATTTTAAATGCGGCGGCTTCGGTGACGCTATCACTTATTTTCTTCCCCTGGGGCACCACGAATAAGAGGATGAGAAGCCACCGGATAAGTAGGCCGGGTCTCGCTTCCCTTGGGGTGCAACAATGGTGTTGGGTTGAGCTACCTCTACTCCGATGACGGGGAGGACCTATTTAGGCCGGTGATGGCTACTTAGACTCCGACCTTAGTTCTCGACTGCTGTCATAGCGCCGGTTATTCAAAAACTCCGCATGCCTACTGTATCACCGCCACGAGAAAAACCCTAGACAATAGACATGCCTGTGGCGGGCGTCATGGAAACGGGATATTCCACTGCATTTTGGGGGTGGAGGAAAGGGCTTTATTTCATTTGGCGCAGATAGAAGCAACTGCAGTCTCGTTTCGCTTTGTACTACGGTCGAAAACGAATTACTCATTTAACGAAGTGTGTTTTGTTCGCCAAAAGTTGCGGTTGATTTTATACCCATTTACCTCCTTTCTTAGACTCGTCTACTTCCGGCAACCCTGTCCAGGGTTTTTCTCCTAGTTGTAGACAGCAGGCAGGACGTGGGTGGCTCATTTATGGTTATCATTTTATTTTCGATTGCGTTTTCACTGCAGGTTTCCATTTTTCTTCTTTATCAGATGATAACAAAGAATTGTGGCTCAAAAATGATTCAGAAAACAGGTTTTCTTTGAATTAATTAGAAAGTACAATTGGAATCTCGCGCAGTATCTGCTATGAGCTAAGCCATAAAATTTGGTCGCAGACCCTTCAGATTTTTATTTCTGTTAAATAAATGAAAAAAAGAGTGTGCTTTTCTTGGTTGTGGTTTATATATCTACTAGCTGCATGGCCCGGCGTTCACGGGCAATCTTGAATAATTAGAATATTCCTGGGCGGAGAAAAGTGAGATCACGTGAGGCCTTGGGATCCATATTTTTTCATATGCCCGCCTCCGTTTTTTTCCAACAAATTTTGTCACTTACTTTCCCCAACAAATGTAAATATTCTTTCAAATCTAGTCTTTTTATTACTAATTTTCATATGCCCGCCTCCGGTTTATTTTTTTTACACATACTGTCGCTAACGTAAACATTACGTTCCCCCCAAAACGTAGACAATCCTTTGAATCCTACATTGTTTAATTAAATTTTTTAAATCCAGCCTTTTAATTACCTTACAGTTAATAACCCAGCGTTTCTCGGAATCCACATTTTTTTCATATGCCCGCCTATGTTTTTTTCCCTACAAATATTGTCACTAAGCTTCCCCAACAAACGTAAATCTGTTTTGAATCCTCTCTTTTTGGATTAAAACTTTCAGTTCTAGCCTTTTTACTACCTTAAAGCAGTTTGGTTTGAATGAAAACGCGAGAATTCTTATGCTTATAAATTAAAACAGATTAGAATGATATTTGTTTTGCAAAAGAAAAAATAAAACGAAATAGAAAACAAAAACGATAAACGATTTAATAGTACACCAAACTGATAAATTAAACAACAGAAACATATATTTTCGTCTTCCCGGTATTTGAAATATAATGAAAAAAAACCATATAAAAATGAATCAATATTTTCCCCCAACAAACGTAAATGTTGCGAAACACCGTAAGATAAAAAAAGAAAGAAAAATGCAGGAAAACGGTTTTTGTCCATTGTTAATAAATCTAAACACAGAAGCTCGCTCAAAAAGAAACACCAACTTCCGTTAAATAAATAAAAAAAATGCAACACCGGATTCGAAAACTAATAATAGGGGAAAAAAGAATCCGCCGTGAATGAATTCACCATGCCGCCAATAGATGGCAGCACGTCAATTCATTCATTTTGACGTTTTTAATTAATATCTTTTTAACTAATTACAATTTCGGAATTTAAATAGTCGAAATGGATTCCTTTTTCCCATCTTTTGGTACTTACGGCTAATTTCAGGATTCAGTGGTTCGTGAGAAGATGGAAGGACGTACATACATACATACGCCTGTTGACGTTCGGATTTTAATAGGAATGATATTAGAACCATCCTCAAATTTCCGTAACGCTTAGGAATTTTTCTACGTACCAAAGAGATTCAGACGGTCTGTCTACAAATTAGCATTCACTACACACGGGATACTGCTAAAATTCTGTGATGATTTAATATCAAGTAGGAGTTATGACAGGTTTTTTTTAGCTGATTTTTTGCTTAGCAGTTTCTTTTTTTATTTTTTGTTGATTCACCGACGCGGAACTCCGTTAATATCGAATAAAAGTTAAACTCGAATTAATTTATTTTCCCACTTCTCTGAGATCTTTACTTTCGTTTTTGTTAAAAGGCTTCGTTCTTTTTCGTACTTAATTTTTTTAATAGAATATTTATATATTTTGCAAAACAAAAGATAGTGTCAATTTGATTCATCGTTTCTGTTTCTCATGCTTTTTCTTATAGATTTTCTACTAGAACTTTCGTTAATAAATCTGTGACAATCATATCCGAGATATTGTTGGCAAGCGAAAAGCCCGTCTTAGACGGGCACAAATCCTCTAGTTGTTTTATATTTGTGCTTCGCGTTTTGCCTTTGTTATACTGATTTTTTGAATACCTGCATTATAAAATATATTTCATAATCCTATCATGCAAAAATATTTAATTATAAGTAAACTTGACTGTTACAGTTTATTGGCTCTTTTTGTAATCGTTTTTGTTCTGTTCGTTTTGTGTTGTGTTTGTTTAGTGTCCCTCCCTTTTCTTTGAACAAAAAGGCATTTTTTGTTTTCATTGAAGTTTGCATATTGATATATATTTATTTCCCTCTTGACTATGGAGGAATGTAATTTTGTAAAATTTTGGTTTGATTTAATAAATGTGGTTTTTATTTATTTATTTATTTAAAAGAAACGCACACTACAGAGAGAACTCCAGTTACAGAGTCAGAAAAATGAGAATCAAACACACATAAATAATAAAGATATTCAAAACCTATTGGAAAATCAAAAGCTGTATACAGTCTTCATAAAAACATTAAAAATATGGCGAGAATGTAAAAGTTGTAATCATTAAACCATAATTTTTTTTACATATGCATAAATATTTTAAATGTTGAACACACACAGTCACAGAGGCATTAAGAAGCATTCTAGGATATTAAAAGCCATATACAGTCATCTTAATAACTTAAAAACGTATTAAAAATTCAAGAATTAAACTGAATAAATCTAAAAAAGTTAAAAAAAACATTAAGGATTAAAAGTTGAATACATTCAATCACAAAACTATTAAAAATACAATAGGAATTTAAAAGTTGTAAACATTCAACCATAAAAAACGCGGGTTTGACTTAAGAATCTGTGGTGGTCTCGTCGCCAAGCTCGTCATAATCGCGTCAATAATCTCCCCAAAAGTAAAAGAAAAAAATGTCAGGATCACAACGTTTGGCGAGTAATCGCCCGAAACAAAAGAAAGTTTAGCGACCGCCTAAAGTCTAGCCAAAACGAGAAAAGACATATTAAAAATATCAAGCTCCCCAGATAGCGGAAATTTTGAGGGAGTCTTTCACTGGAGAAGGCTCCAGTGCAAGGTGGCCTCGGCTAATTAACTGGGGTGGCGCCAATGGGGGGACCAGGGGGGGGGCCTTGCCCCCCTGCCGGGGAAAATTTTTGTACACGGTATTCAATTAGTTGAAAATATAGATCTAGCGAAAATTTAAGACCAATTTCATTACACTTGTCCTCCCCCGTACACCAGGTCGTGCCCCCCGTCGGGCAAACTCTAGCGCCACTGCTGCTAATTAAACGGTCTAAACCGAGCGAGTGAGTGGGCCGGTGTGTGTATGTGGAACCGGAATGATAAGCGGTGACATTGGTCACTCGGGTGCCAGTGCGGAAGATGGGATATCTTCTCTTCCCATAGGAAGGAAGTTGTTACGAGATACAAAAGAAGGGGAAGCATCTAGAAGGCAAGGATTGGGACAGAAGATCCTTCGGAAAGTACCCGACTGGATGACGACAACGCTCTGATGTTTCACAGGAAGGAAAAACAACACGGACATTATTTCTAGAGTCATCAACAGTGGTGCAAGTCATCAACATCGGATCATGTGATTAGCAAAAACAAATCAAGTTACAAAAAAAGTTTATTATAACTAAGCATGAAAGTCAAAGAACTGTCTAGTGTTGACTGGAGAATTGATGCTGATCCCACTAAAATGCTGTGCTTCATTTTTATTAAAAAGTGACTCATGCCATAGTTGAAACAAATTTTGGCATGGACCCTTGAATATATTTTAAGTAAGATTTATATGGGATTGTTACTAGACTCAAAATTAAATTTTTATGCTCACATCAAAGCAGTCTTCGCCATAGTTTGATCGACGAATTTGAATCTTAAATTATTTATTAGTCTAATGAATTTAATTTTTGATCCACAGGTTTTCCAACATAAAGTTTATTGTTTGATCAGCCTTTCTTATAGACTTCCGATATGGAGAGTCTCTTCATAAATAGATCGTAAAAAATCAGCAACTAATCAATATTGCAAATACTTGATGGTACTATGTAAGGTGGCACTTGCATTAAAGGACATTTGAAAATATCAAGACTTTCAGAATACTTGTTAAAAATTTTATAAAATTTATATAACGAGAAATACTCTGCATAATTGAAAGTTGACAAACACATTCTCAAAACAGCAGTTTTTGTAAAAGTTCTGATTGGTACAGCAAAATGTATACAGTTAAGTATGAGGGATGCTAAAAAAGAATCGGATTGGTTCCCTACCCTCAAAGATAAAACACGCAACGTGAAAACGCTTGGCAGATATTAAAGTGGAACCCACCATGGACAAAAGTGACAAGTTCGTAGTTCCCGTCACTTCTGTTCAGTACAGTTTTGAAAACTGTATGTACTGTGCTGTTGTCGCATTTGTTACGGCAGAGGAAGCTGAAGTGAAAACTACGCTCGATGTCTTTGAATCATGGTCATTAGTTAGCTTCCGTCAGCGAGTTTCCATTCATGTCAGTAACATTCACTACAAACGTAAGATTCATTCCCTGTTACGACCAATTTCAAAAAGTATTTCTCATTTTCAATATATTCAAAGTGATCGAAAAGAGAGAACTGAAAGTAGGTCTTCTATTTGGTCTGTAGATAGCAGTTTTGGCACAAACGTGGTAAACCCACGTCTCACACCCAAATTTTCAGTGAATGGACTGAACTGAACCGTAGCAAACGCTGCACTCTTCCGATAACTCAAGAAAAGTAATTCGGCGATTTTCACGCACAACTGAACGCACATCTTGGAAGTTCTGTCATTTCTCAAAGTTTTAAAAGCCATGACTTTCGACATTATCACGGTTATATGGGTAACATTTGAACAGTGTCTTGTGTGGCTCATACAAGATTCCGCATAAACTTTCTTCAACCTTACATAAGTCTCACCACAGGTACCGCCAAAAGTTTGGTAAGAGTTGATGCAGATTCTCTGCTAAACTTTCTCTACCATAAACCAGCGGGAGTGACCTTCCCGAAACTTTCTGGCATACGACCAGTAATGTGGGGTGGTAAACATCCAGTTGGTAGGTAAATATTTTTGGGGTATTTACCCAAGGCCTGGTTATTTTGAAAAAAAATTATGAATGGTGATTGACAATGAAACATATAAAATTTATGAATTCCCAAAAACTTAATATTTTGCAAAAAAATTGCGTATGTTCGCAATTTTTACGCGCGCTGAGGTACCACAACTTTATTTAACGTTTTTGAATACGAAATCTTACTATAGATATCGCACAACATTTCACTACACCTCTGGTTAATCACAGGAGTCCATCTGGAGAATGTCAAAATGAAGTTTCGGTTTGGGGATTGCCATAATTTCCGAAGCGCGTGTTTGCGGCTCGCTACAATTTCCGCCAAGGTCAAACGCCAACCAAACTCACTTGAGTAAAATAAGCGAAACGCTCGCCAACACACAGCCGTAATGTGTATTTTGAACTAAATATGCAATTTGAGCACCTGTTTTTTAACCGATTGATATGAAATGGAGCACAGATCTATAATTAATGTTAGCATCCGCGATATCAAGTTTTATTTATTTGAGTCAAAGGGCTTATGAGATACAAGTATGCGATTATACAGACCGACAGACAGTCAATCCGTTGACGGATTTGGCCGAACATTTTTTACGGACCTACATTCATGACGATAAAACTGTGTACCAAATTTTATTCATCTAGCTATTCAAGTTTTTGAGTTATGGTGTTCACATGACTTCGGACATACAGACAGACTTCCCGTTGACGGAATTTCTCCAAAATTTGATAGGAACCTACAAATTATGTTTAAAGACCACATACCAAATTTCATCCCCGTAGCTTTAATATTTTTCGAGTTATCGTGTTCACAGACAGATAAACACACAGACACACATAATTCCAAAATTGTGTTTTTCGGAGTCAGGGAGGTCTAAAACGTATAGATTCGTCAAAATCTCGAGTTCGAATTTTTTGACGATTACAATGTTTTCTCTTCGTATACGAGAAAGTAAAAATGCGAGGACAGCACAGCACACACATTTTTCAAAACTCCACTGTACAAAAGTGGTGGGATTTTCTACCTTGTAACGGTTGACGCATGCGTGGGAGGGGTCAAGATCAGTATCTACCAGGTGTCTTCTCTCCGCGTGTTTTGGCTTAAGGGTAGGACACCAGTCCCGATGCTTGATATCATTTGATATGTAACCACAATCATTTTAAATTAAGGATGCAATTATTTGTCTTTGTTAATTTATTGATTTATAACTTTTTTGTAAAATGATTATCAAGTTTATAAAGAGTTTATTTATGGATTAAAATAATTTAGCAAATTTGAATTTTAGTCTTTCGTCGCTAAAATGTATTTTATGAGACAATCCAGGTACAAGAACGCCCACGACAATTATCTACGAGTAGCTACTGCAAACAACCTACGTATTTGTTTACGAAGAAAAGCAACAATCTTCCTAGTAAAGCAATAACACAGAGTCATCTTCTTAGAAACATTTTACTGAAATTTATTTGAGTATCGTTGGCATTTAATATTCATCTCAAGAGCAAAAAAGTAGGAATAGAGTACATTGTGAATGCGAAAGACATAGTAATTACAGTAAAAACCTTCCCCTTATACAAACAACTCCTACAAAAAGCAGATGTCTGAGAAAAAAGGAGGAAAAAAAATTAAAGAAGAATTACATTCCCAGTTTTCTAACAAGAAGATAAAGACTAATAACTCCCTTCCCATGCATCGACAGATATTTTTAGCGTCGCATCCAGCGGTATCTATTTATAAACATAGCAATACACGAATAAACTAGACTGTGAATACACATATTAGATGAAGTTTCGATATTTTTACTATGTACCGCGGCAAACTGTTTTGCTACTATCGCTTCAAGATTGTGTAACTCTGTTGCATATCGTGTTGTTTCAAAATGGGACGTTAATATAACCAAATTAAACTAACTGTTGCATATTGACATAACATAGAATGAAGAAATGAGGCAGCAGACTGAGATTATTTGAAAAGCAAACGTGATATTTTTTCAACCATTTTAGGATTTAAAACTCATTATTGCCCAAATTATTAGTGAAGTTGGGGATAGTTAGCTAACATTTAATCCTTTGCGGCGCAAGGCATTAAATTGTTTGAAATATGATGAAAAAACATCATGGATGGGTTTAGTTTATTGTGTAGACATAGAATCTACAAAAAAAAAAAAGAAATAAAACTTACTTCATTCTGAGGGGAGGTCGTTCCCCTTTGGGGTCACCCCCCTCATATGAGAACCCCCTTAGATACAACCACCTTCATACATTCAAAAAATATTGTTGAATCTTACAGAAAATCATATATTAAAACTTCAAGAATATTGGAGGAAAAATTTTCGAGTTAATTTGCTAGAATTGTAAACGTCCAGAACTGAAAAATTTCTTATCTCTGAGTTAAGGAATTTTCCCAAACTTTATCTCTAATAATTCCTATTCCGAAACGAAATTTCATTAAGCTGCTATATACATTCTAAAAGGAGTACTATTAGCTCTATCCTAAACCTATTATTTTCCATTTAAAGTTGAATTTAACGGTTGAGAAACGAGTGAAATTCGGTGTGCCATCAGCTGGCGTACTGCGCCGCAAAGGGTTAAATTAATTTATTAAAATTTGCATTTTATTTTGTCCATTTTAATAACTTTTCTCTTATTTGAGGTACAAATGTTGTTTCAGGAGATTTCTTTCCTTTGCATTCAGGGTGGTAACAGGAAGTCGAGTTACTGCCGCCTTACCTAAGCATCTGGGGCGATCTGAATAACAGTCGTTGCGGATACTAAGGGTGGTGTCCTAATGACCATCACCGGTCACTGCCCAACCCCTCCCGCAGGAGGGTGGAGGGAACTCAACCCCATACCATGACTATTTCCATTAGGGAGTGAGAACCGGATTATTTATCCTTCGCTTCTCATCCGCGTACTCGTGGTGCCCTTCGATGGGATGTATGTAGGGTTGAAAGGATGTGAAAACAAAAGCACTCGCATATAACTCTATAGGCTGAGTTAATCTATATTCTTTATAATCAATCTGTACTTTTTCTGAACTGAAAGGTTTTACATTCCCGGTCCTTTTTATTTCTAGATTTATTGCTAATGAGGAAAGATGCAAATAGGATACCTATTGGTGGTCGAATGGTACATTAACACCACAGCATACCCCCGAACTCGGAGCCAGGCCGGCTCCTTATCGTTTGGTTGGGTATGCGTGAAACTTTATTGAAAAAGCAAGAGCAAAAAAAATCACATTTTATATATAAGAATACACAGAAAGAGAACATTTAGATAAATAGAATAAAACTGCGAATTAGAAGATAGTAAACAGGTTTGTACATTAATGCATTAGAGTTGCGGTCCTCTACAAAACTGGGCCGTTGTGTTGGGTCCGGGTTGCAATACTAGTAGAATTGTAAGTTAAATTACACATAGAAATTTACATTAGCGACGGAGAGTATCACGGCCCCGTACAAAACTGGGACTGTCAGTCTTGATTCCCTTTACTATTGGATTTCAGTGGCTCGATAATTGTATGTCCGTAAGGACAGGTCAAATTACTAGCTATTTACTATTGGATTTACATCAGAGGAACAATTAACTGTGGTAGGTTCGAAGGAATGTCTTAAGAAAAGATGGATGGCTTTCTCTTTGTGCTGTTGACTTCGAGAGGCTGGTAAGGAAGAAGAGAGAAAATGAGGACCTAGGGTTAATTGAGTCTGTGGCTAGTTGTTGTCACTATCTTTTGGAAAAAGGATTGCTTCGTTTTCCGCGATGGATAAGTTTTCTTATTTCACTCTAGAAATGTTGTTTAGAACTTTTTCCACCAAAAGTGGTCCTAGGTCAGCTGAATGTTTTGTTAGGTGATATGAGGTTGCAAACAGGTAGCTTGTAGCATAGTGTAGGGATTTCCCAGGTCTCCGCAGCCACTAGAAAAGCGTTGAAAAGTATGTTTGAAAGTATGTTTATCTTTTTCTGCCAAAATTCCCTTTTTTTCCGTATAAAGACCACATGCAAATTATCCTTAGTCTAACTTGTGATGTGTTTAAGGTATTGCGTCCGCACCAACCCGAAAGATATAATTGAATCGTTGATTTCAGAATCCGCATGAGTAATTTTTTTTCCAAAGTTGCGTAAATGCTGTTTTCACATTCTAAAGGAATATTTATTGTCTCACCGCCATGAGAACTCTCGCCACCAAATTGTCTAGTTTACGGCGGTCGCCATAGAAACAGGTTATCGTAGGAAGAATCCATTTCTAGTAGGTAGAAGTTCATTCAAATGTGTCCCGCCGCAAACTGACGCCAAAGATAGAAATACTCCGACTTCCGTTGGATTCCTCCTATTCGAAATGGATCTTCCCTAGCATAACCAGTTGCTATAGCGACAGCCGTAAACGAGGAAATTTGGCGGCGACAGTTCTCGTGGCTGGCAGACAGTACATAATGAGTGATGAAATGACAGTAGTCAAGTAAAGTCACACAGTGGGCATACAAAATCCACCAGATAAAAAATTAATCATTTATTTAAAAAAAAACTAATTATTTTTTTTAAATTCCCCCAGCACTTTGATATTATTCTCATGTAGTTTTTGAAATCAACGATTTAATTCCAAAAATGCTTTTTTTTTCGATATCAGGTAGTCATCAAAATCTCGTGATCGAATTTTTTGAGGACTGCATTACTCTTTCTCCTGGCGTACTTCACATTCGAAAAAGAAATTAGCCATTTGATTTATTATTATTTATAATTTGAAATTTCAAAGTTTAATCATTAGATGCGAGGATTTTATTAATTTTTTTACACACTAGATTATTGTTTGGATCACAAAGATGCTGTACACCTCTCTTCCTCTCTAAAAATTGGGTAAATATGGTGGTTGCAGACTGTTATCACATCGAACGAGGAGATTCAATATATAACGGAAGTCGATTCTAAAAGCAAACGATAAATACTAAAATGCGACGACATCAATAACTCTTGCCGCGCGTCAGGCAGATGGCCTGTTTTAGACATTCTACATCAATAGAGCTCTAAAAATTATTTGCTTTGAAATGAACATCCGATATAAAATTTTTTAGTTTCTTTCTAAAATAGGTTTTGTTTTATTTCTTATACCAATAGTGATTCGGAGATTGCCTGGTTCACTAAAACACACTAGAATAGATATAAATGAAATGGCAAATCTCTTGAAAAATATTAGAAGACATATGGGACGTAGTTATTTAACTTTGACAATTGAATTATGAGGTAAAATTGCTCCATGTAATAAAAAATGATTTATATGGATGCCAAGATGTATTTCGTATGTTTGTCAATAAATTTGCTTGTTACGCAGTTCTGACCAAACGCGTTATTCGATTGTGTTCGAATTTGGCCTGAATGATCCTTGAAGCCATTAAAATCGAAGCATTATAAGGATTCTCCTTTTTTTAATTTCGTTTCAAGATGGTGGCCCAAGATGGCCGTTCTAACGGTTCCGTTTCATTGATTCTGTTTCAATGTGGTGTCCACTCCTAATACCTCCAAAAATACCGATATTAGTTAATGCCATTTAATTGTAATTTTGTGAATATTGAAAAATGCAGACATTTAATTTCGATTTTGTTAACCCTTTGCGGCGCAAGGCATTAAAGTTTTTGAAATATGATGAAAAAACATCATGAATGAGTTTAGTTTATTGTCTAGACATAGAATCTACAAAAAAAAATTTATAAAAACTTACTTCATTCCAAGGGGGTCGTCCTCCTTTGAAGTCATCCCTCTCATATGAGAACCCCCTTAGATACAGCCGGATACACTCAAAAAATATTGTTTAATCTTATAGAAAATCATAAATTAAAACTTCAAGAATATTGGAGGAAAATGTTGGAGTTAATTTGCTAAAATTGATCCAACAATCGTCCAGAATTGAAAAAAATTCTTATCTCTGAGTTAAGGAATTTTCCCAAACTTTATCTCTAATAATTCCTATTCCGAAACGAAATTTCATAAGGTTTCTATATACATTCTAAAAGGAGTACTATTAGCCCTATCCTAAACCTATTATTTTCCATTTATAGTTGAATTTAACGGTTGAGAAGCGAGTGAAATTAGGTGTGCCATCAGCTGGCACACTGCGCCGCAAAGGGTTAATAATGATAAAGGTAGACATTTAATTGAAACTTTGTAAATACTGATTAAAGCAGAAACACGGGTAAATAATTCGCATTCGAAAGAAAAAAATGGCTAAACCTTTACAGCAGATCTTTTTTTGGGGGAGGGGAGCGACGTCTACTGTTTATAGAGCTACTAATTGCTAATATTGAAGAATATGACATCCTATCTGGAATTTTGTTTATGACGTTTGGCGTTATTAAAAGCCACTTTTATATACTTTCAAAACTTCTCTAAAGACGAGAGACAACGCTGAAAAAAGCTAACTCATCGATTTTTCTTTCATTTTGTATTTAACTGATAAGTTTGTCAGTTTATATCAAGCAAAACAAGGGCTTACAGTTACTCGACATAGAGATTGTCAAAGAACTAAAAACTTTTTTAATATACTCACAGGACGCGCCAAATTTTAGCGAACTGTCACACTAGGCGATCTCAAAATGTCAATCCATTTTTGTCGTGAAAATAAACTGCGCTGTTGCGCGGACGAATATTGAAATGTGCGTCGCGAAAATAATAAACTTGCATTTTAACAATCTAAGCAGGAGGCTGTAATAGTGTCGGGACTATGTCTCAGGATCAAGTGACAGAACTCAGTGCTAAATACTATTAGTCGTTAAGAAGAACACATCAGTAAGAAAATTTTAATTCTTAAACACATCAGTGTGGAGAATTTAGGAAAGAATTTTCTATTTGATATGTTTTCAGGGTAATCTAGTCTGTATAAAAAAGCTTTGATAAAAAAAATAAGAAGAGTTGAGCACTATTTTGCCATTTAATGATATATTTACGATTGGTGTCATTTTTGTTTGCCTCGGTTAAGGTTCCGCGAACTTTACTTCATAAAGAGATTTTTTTAGAAATATATTTACCAAAATAATGCTTATGGAGCCGTAAATTAGCATCTTGATGTATTAAATATGCATTTTTGAAAACTGGAACTAAAATGTGATTTTTTTTTTATTGCCGATAAAGTAAGTATATTTTTGATTTGCTTAATGATACTGTAATAAAAAGCACCGCAAATCAATTATTTAGTATCAGTGCTGCAGTAGTCGTAATTATAACTTTAAAATATAATAAGCAAAGAAAGAAATAAGTGGATCTAAGCATTCTTGCATATAAATTATATTTTTTCTCATAGAAAAGTATACCGAGATTAAAAATACTTAACTCGTGTGAATAATAAAATAAAATATGTACTTCAATTGATTGTTGAAATGCTCGTTTTGATGTCAACATTCAATTGATTGTATATCAATTGATTGTTGTCGTTAAAAGAAAGGATTAAGAGTTAAATAAGAATAGTAGGGTATGTAAACAATTTTCATGAAATATAGTTAGTGCTTTTTAAAAAATAAACCTAATGCTTTATTTCTTATCCGTAGGAGAATTTGGACCGGCAAGCACCTGGATTGGACCGATATCGTGATTTCAATTGCATTAAATATTTAGCGTAAAATAGGCAAATAGGTTGTAAAGATGCAAATAGGGTGCATGATATTATTTTTAGGCGCTACGTGGTTACAATTAGAGAACGGGTGTTTAGAATGATGCATTAGCAATCGATTATTTTAACACAAAACAAAAAGCCTTTACTCTGTTCTAAATTAAGTAGGAAAATGTGTTACAGGATGCTACAGAATCTGTGAAAAAAACTTCCCTGACTAAACTTACAATATTTCCCTGATTTACGGCTACTAATTATAATAGTTTCCTGGCTTTCACCCTACTCAGAACACTGTATGTGTACAATATACATTACTAAAAACACTTTTACCAGTTATTTAACATGAAAAAAAATATTTTTATGAAATTTAATTTTTAAAAAATGGAATGAACATCCTAAAAAAATCTATTAAAACAGTATATTACATTTCTTATATGTAAAAAATACTGAAAATTTTAACAAAATACTTTGCTTCTAAAACTGCATAAGAATTCTAAGAAACATTAACACTACTCTTTGCAACACAAGTTAAATTGTATTAACAGTAACGGTTGTTATGATCTTTGCTCACAAGTTTAAACAGTTCAATAACTAATTAGTGCTCTTTTCATGGGTAACAGAGTAACATGTTGCAGCATAAATACAAAAATAATATAATTATACGTACCTAATAATATATATTTTAGCAAAGATTTAAACAAGAGAAACTGCCAAAATATTACTTCAAATCTTTATTCTTTAACAAATCATAAGAAATTAATTGCTCTAATAAAAAACTTATGCTTTTATACATGAATATATTTTTTAAAAATTCCATTTATTATTACGAATAATGCTAGACATAAGATACTAATTTATAAATAATAATTCAAGTAACTATTAATTTTCCCTGATTTTTCCAGATCGATAAAATTCCCTGACTTTTCCTTGATATCCCTGATTTCCAGGTTCTGTCGCCACCCTGTGTTATTATATCCTTAGATAGGAATTTCTTTAGCTACAATTTTCTATGATCATTTTATAAAAACAGTTTAAAATTAAGGCGAGGTGATTTTTTTGTTGTTGTTGTCCGACTGTTGCCTAGACTGGACCATACACAATAAGCCTAAATTGGGTCATTTAAATCAATGGAATTATCATCTTAAACTACAGGGAGAACTCAGAAAGCTGTTCATCGCCACTAATAGACCTCATAAATTGAAATTGGGACAAATCAAAGCAAAAAGAATAAAAGGACACTAAAGCCATCAAATGCTGGATCAAATATTATAAAAACGGATAAGATACGCAATAATTATGATATTTATGAGGAAACAAAGGGAGGAGAGGAAGTGATGCAGTGTATAGAATGCCATTCTTGAGTTCATACAGTTTTTGCTAGTGCGAATTTGAAAATCAAACAATATTTTTGTTCTAACTGTGCTTCAAGAAATTGGTGGTCCAATCTCGGCGCCCAATGTGGAAACTTGGTCCACAGTAATCCCTAGAAGAGAAATTATTAGCATCGAACTTTCCTATCCGATGGGGAATTGAATCAATCTGGGAAAAACCATGGACGACTGAGGTCCAAAATATAGAATCGGTAAACTTGCCGATTTAAAAGTCATTATTCTAAATGTTGAGATGTGTGCAATGCGTGTTCGTGAATGTCTTTATGTCTTTTCAGTGTTCGTGAAATAAATAATTGGAAATGCAATAAAACGATAAATAGATAAATAAAGGTATAAGCTTTTATTCATGCGAAAAAATGAAATCAAAGGTTGAAAATAATTTTTCTGATTACAATAAAATGTATGGTTCGAATAAAAGCGTGGGCGCTTTTACCTTCTAGGATTATTCCATTTGTTTAAGGAAATATACACAAAATATAAGGTGCTATATAAGCGCCAACGCTTTTATTCGAACCATGCATTTTATTGTAATCAGAAAAATTATTTTCAACCTTTGAGTTCATTTTTTCGCATGAATAAAAGCTTATACCTTTATTTATCTATTTATTTTATTTTCTACTTTTTAGTGACGGCTGACACGACATGGTAGGCATAGTAAACCAAATTCAATTACCGAATTCTCCAATATAAACACATATTAAATATTCGTTACGGATATTACATATTAAGAATTTGGAAAAAGTGCGACATAGACAGAGAGACGAAACTGTACGTGCAAAACGTTTGGCGCACACGAACTAAAAAAAAAATCTACTTCTGGTTGGTGGCGAATTCTAATAGCATGAAAACCCAAAACGCGCAGAAACACGAGCTATTACGTCATTCATCGGTGCAGCGCCGGAAGTATAGCGCATTCTCTGTTAGCTTCGTGGTGTTGTTACAACCCTACGTAACGTGAGGTTACAACCCTCCAAACTTTATCGCCCAAATATGGGGCTAAAATTTTAATATCAATTTGTTAGGTTTAAAATAGGTATAGATTGCAAATATTTGCATACTATTGTATTGTCCCCGGAAACCCACCACTGTGCTAAATTTCAAATCTGTAGCTCGATTGGAAGTGGGTAAGAAATCGATCTCAAAATTTAAGGACGCGACAGTCAAGTTGAATGAAAGCTTATAATTATAATGTAAAGGAACTGGTCATTTGAACGCTTTAAAATAAGAACACTCATATCAAAACTCAAGAATAATGCCACACCCAATGATCCAATCTAGGCAACCGGTTTTCTTGATTGGAACGATGACACATTTTTTTTAACTACTTGTTTCCTAATTTAAAGTGTATTTCATGAAAAGTTAATCACACTGTTCAGAAGATAAATAAACTACAAAAAAATTCTACTACTTGTTTTTCCATAAAATTATTTCTCTATCGCTGTACATTAAAAAGTGTCCTGGTGATTCAAATTCGACGACTCTCCCTATATTGTTTACTAACTTAAAAAACCCGAAGATTGTCGATCCCTGGCCTACACTATACTTTCATTTCTTATATTACATCTTAAATTATTTTATTTGGGTTTAAAGAGATCGTTTGAAACAACATAATGTTATAGAAATGAAATCTGATAGGATTACACACTCTTTATCGTTTTTTTTTAAATTAGGAGCTCAAATATAATAACAGAACAAAAATTGATCGAATTTATGAAAATATATTTTTCGAATGTTAGATACTCTTGAAATATACATATTCAGTATGTTCTCCAGAGGCGGAATTTATCTTAAAGCAGGAATTTGCTGATAGAAGTAACATAAATTTTAAAAAAATTATAAATATTTAGAAACATAAGAAATTGTCCTTAAATTTACTGATTTTAAATTTTAAATATTATTCAAGTTCAGCAAATTAGTATGTTTTTATTATGAGCCAATGTTGCATAGCGCTTTTTCCCCCAAGTGGTTCTAAAAGCATTTTCAAGAAGACATTAATAAAGTAAAGCCTAAATCTAAAGTGCAGATTTAGTGAAGAAGTTTGAGAATTTCTCAATGCATTTTGCAATAATAGAAAGGTCTGTCAATTTTCGAACTATTTTTGAAATCGAGTTATGAGACTTCTTTCAAAATTGTTCATGAAGATTCTTATGGTGTCACGCTTTAAAAATTCGAATATGAAAGGAAACTGGCGGAGAGCTTTGGCTCAGTTCAAACTACCTTCTGGTATCTATAAGTGAACCGACTATAAAGTAGAGATTTTGAGGCTTTTGAATACAGAGATTGGAATTATTTTTGGGAGGTTTATATTTTTAATGTTATTGTGCTGGTATTTTCGAATAATTTCCTTTTAGTTTATTAACTCTTTGGTGTATAGTGGATGTTTGGAGAAGGAAGTACCGGCTCAGGAGTTGTCCTCGTCATCAGACCATGATTTAAATATACAAGGTCCGACCCAACATAACTTTCGCATTGTTTTAAAAAGGGAAATTAATCTGATAAAACTAATCTAGTGTTCCGAAAATGGGAAAGAACATAACAAATGACATTAACTTTCAACATCATTTCTTATATATTTATTCTTTGATATTATAAAACTAAACATAATCATTTTTATTCGAGATCCAATCATCTCTAACCATAAACTATTCAGCTTATTTCGTTTCGAATAGTTTGAATTTCATAAAGGCCGAACATTATGTTCATAAATCTCTTCTAATATCCTATAAATATCCCCTAATATTCCCATAACGTCCCTTACAGTACCGAATTACGATACACATTAACAATAGCTTATCTCTCTCCTACTTGTTGCCAGCAGCGAAAGTAAAAAGATGGGAACACTCTCTCTCTAAAAATCACTCATTCTTCCAGCGAAATTAATATTTTCCGCACACATTATTGGAGATCAATAAAAGTTGAACGAGATTATTTTTAGAACAGACGAAGATTTAACAACACGGAATTGGCATTGCACCCTTGCATCCAGAAAGTCGCGAATATTTACTATGAATTCCGAAATATCAATAAATTCCATTTGCTTATGGCCATTTTGGATATAATTAATGAACGATTTCTATATCTAGGCTGTTAGAAGAGTATCGGTATAAAGATAGTTAATGAGATCTCTTATGAATTTGGTTTAGTTATGGAAAGGTTTTTGATTTTGGTGGAATAAAAAATCCTAAAAGATAAGCCTAATGAGGAGTCCTAGGCTATTTGCGGAAAAAGATAATGAATTTTGCACAATTAAGCGGATTTTCATCTGAAATGACATTGTGTTGTTTCGCAAAAAAGTTAATGGTTTGCTTACTATAAATAGTCAAGCTTAGTTATAAAACCATGTCCACCACCAAATAATCCTTCTTGAATTTTTATCTAAAATTATTTTTAGCATAGGTTTTAAAGCCGAGGCGATGGCTTCAAATTCGAAATATGTCACAACAAACAATTACGCCACATAATCACTTTCAGTGATGTTGCCAAAGTGATGCAGTTAAAATCCTAAAAGCGAAATAAAACTATTTTTTCCGGAGGAAAAGGAAAAAATCTATGAAACTTGCCTCTCATTTGATGAGAAATAATTATCTTGTTTTGATTCGTTAAGTTCAAGTATTGCTTTGCTAAGAAGCTACCTGTTTCACCGTCATCAGCAATGGTTGAGTTTAGTTACATTACGCCCCGTTTTGAAGAGATAAATATGATATTTTGGGACAAACTTCGGAATTATGAATAGTAGCAAGATGACCAGGAGGATGGCACTCGAGAAGACACTCTCCTCTCTAAACTTCCCCGCCAGTAGGTGGACGTTTGACCCTGCCCCTCAGGCCCACAAAAACTTCAATAATATTCATGAAATGATTCGCACGGTTTCATGGTAGTTTAGCTAAATTCCTGAAACTATCCGTATATATCGGGTTGTAAATCATAAAATCATACATCACAAATTTTATTTCATAATCTGGACGGACATAATTATTTAGTCCAAATTCAGTGGGTTAAATAAACGATTAATTGTTTTGTGTGAAACATAAAAGCACAATAAAGGTTTTATACATGCATTTCAACATAATATAACTATAAATAGTAACAATACAACATGGAGGTTCAATGCGCAATGAAATTAAGTAAACCATAAAACATTATAAGTATTTAAATTTGTAATTACAAAACAAATAGAAACACAGATATGATAATATTATATAATATTATACATATAATATTAATTAAATTATTGTTCGGAATCTAAATCAGATTCTTCGAGATCACTTTCAGATTCTTCTGTATCAGAAGATTTTGGTAAGATTGCGCCCTGCTCAATTGGAGCTCTTATCTCCAAGAGCTCACGTACTTCATTACTAATTTTTCCACGTTTGGTTTTCAGACGAGCACGTAAGTTTGCTGCAAATGTATCTGAAGTTAATAGTAATTATTAATTAAATCTTTATTCGTATCAATCCTTTATGTTTTTCTAGTGAACAATTTTCTAAATTTCCTGCAATGCTTTTTTCTGGCCTCTTGCGCTTCTTCCGAAAGTTGACTATTGGAAGAATACACGAATCTATAATATCTTTGCCGTGAAATAGAATTTTATGCACGTTTACGGGCATTGAGTACTCTCTAATATATAATTCTATGGTTCCTTTGAGGTACTCGTAAAATTTGTCACTGTTAATAAAGATTCCGCTATTTATGCACTTTAATATGACATGGAAGCTCTTAATAAGCTTAACTTTGACACCTGTTATTTCAGCTGAGTTTTCAGCATTGCAAAAAAACTTACGACGTGTATTAACGTCATTAGTATTTCCATTTTATTGTTCAGGCATGTCTACTAACTCACTCTCGAACTTCTCTGGGACTTGTTTTTTCTTTTCAGCCACTTGGTTTTTATTTTCAGCTCCTCTAGCTTGCCATGATTTTATTTCGAGACTATATGAAAGGTGTAATATGCATTCACAGAATCTAATCCAATTGTGGAAAGGTGACAGGACCAAGGAAAGAAGATCCCTGTTTACAGCTTTCTGCATGGTGATCCTTTCATCATTCATCTCTCTAGGTTTGGTACCACACAAGTAACAAGTCTGGGTTGATTCACATCCAGCTACGGCATTACAAATTTTGCCATCGATCATGCAGAATATCAACGTTGGTTTTACAGATACTTCCATATCATTTATAGTAATTTTAGCCGGTAACAATGATATTACTTGATCTTTGATCCTCCTGACTTCTGTCTTAATACCATTCAAAGTTTCTTTGGCAAACATAAACTTGATCCGACGACAATATCTTGTAGAAGATGGGGAAGGGTTTTGCCATACAATATTTTTAATATTTTGGTCATTCACTGAGTATATCTGAAAAGGCACCATTGATATACTAAATAAACTTTCGTCAGAGCAATTTTTACTTGAAAATTTCTGCTCAATTTCTGAAAACAATTATGTCCCGAGTTCTCAAGTCTCTTATAGATTTTAAGACATCTTCTTGCACTTTGCACAATCGCATAATAGTGTGGTCCATTAGGGATTGAAATTTTATTTCTGCGAAGGTCTTTGTTACATTGGCGCACTCGGATAGCACAACTGTTTTGTCGCTTTAATTTTATGATAAGCTGGATACATGTTCTTATGTATTTTTCTTCTGCCGTATTCTTTATATCGATGTGTTGACAAATTTATGTCGACCATCACTTCAGAAAGACTACTTTGCTTTGGGCTTGAAAAACGCTTCCTCGCTTTTTTTTATTGTTGTTCCTCTTCTCAGAAAAAATTGCAGAGTTGTTTTACAATTGCTGCTGAATCTCTTTTGTCTTCTCTGCGAAGCTGTACTTCAGCATCCATCGATATCTCTTCCTGACTTGATGCTTCCAGGATGTGTTGAATTCTCCGTCTTTTTGTTTTGGTGCTGCAACTTTCGAAGTCTTTTTGTTGTCTACCGGTTCTTCTACTCGATTCAGGATGTGAAATAGTATCTATACTCGCTGTGGCAATATCAGGAAATGATATAAATTCAACTAACCACAAAAAATTCGTTTTTAGGAAGTCATCCCTTTTTTTGGCTCGACTTGAACCACTTTTGTTCAATTTTTTGGCTTAAATTTCTGATTTTAACTTTTAAACCTGTCTTCTGAAAGAGACGGGGCACCAAATTCCTGTAATATATAACTTAGAAAAGCACCCGTTCTTGATTCTTTTGCGTTAGCAAACCAAACGTCAAAAAAATTTCGGCGCAAAATTTGAGTAATTATATGTAATGAAGGAAAATTTGTATGAGTTTCGCAAATATCCGCAAGAAAATTTAAATATATCCAAAAGTTTACAAGGGATTCTTTCAGGAAAACGCAATTACACACTGGTATAATGCGATAAAATATACTAAAAGTCAAGTTCAAACTGACTTACACGTTTTTCTCACTCGGAAAAAACTACGATCAATTCTTATGGTGCTCATGATTAAATAAAAACATATATTAAAGTAAAATCTTATGTAAACTAACCTTGATACTTCTACAAAAATAATATCAGCACACAACCACCACTAGCACACAGAAACACAGCGTATTCATCGAGCAAACTCCAATGATTGAAACGAACGCTTAGAATACTTGACAGGCAGAACGCAGGTGGTCGGCCGGTCCGATTCTTTTTTCTATTGTGTGGCGCGGTTTCTTGACATCTAAATATTTTTCCAGAAAATATAGTTTATTCCCTTTGCAAATAAACAAAAATTTCACCTGCGTGGAAAAGTAAGAAAATTGACTTTTGTCCCTCTAGATTACGAAAATAACACACTGTGAGGCTGTTTTCTCCACCGCCACTGAACCAGACCCCGCGCAAAAATATACACATTGCTCGTGGACAGTCTTTGGTGTTTGTGTTTACGTCTATTATCTGAACAAAGCCGTCTTGACATGCTCTTGGAAGAAAAGAGACTTTTCTTTAAAACAATATAGGGGAGAGTAGGGTAAAACCGGGTACCTCTGGCATTGTTCTTCTTTATAGGGGACAGAGGCTGAATTACACTCTACTAGTCAAGAAAAAGTGGCATGTTGAAGTTGTTGAATTCACAGCTTCTGTGAAGGTTTATTTGTTTGAAGACGTCAACTCTTTAATGTTCGCTTGATTTTAAACTATCAAGAGTTAAAAATCACAACACTTTTAAAAACCATTTTTAGTCCAGCTTATTATACGTTTTCTAAGGATTTATACCCTATCAAACGATAAGGATTTACTTCAATAATTGCGCTGTTCTATTTATTTTTCTATAATGTAAAACCGGGTACTCCAAGTGTCGTAAGACCGGGACAGTCAGTCAGTATTGATGATTCTTCCTTGGAAGACGATAAACACACATCAGACGTTGATTGTTTAGATTTTAAATATGTGTTTTCTAATTTAAATGAATGAGAACGGTTAATCTAATGTAAACATTGTCCTAGCTGTGCTCACGAAAGCTGCAGTGGCGCGTAGGAAGAAAACAACCGCTTTACATGCGAACTTTGTAACTAATATTCTTAAATTGTCATATTAAATAAAAACGTTGCAAATGTTCCAATGAAAATCGAGTTTTCCTAATTTCCCATTGAGTTAACATGTATACCCGGTTTTACCCACTAGTGTCGTAAAACCGGGTAGTTTGACTTTTTTATATTAAAAAATCATTAATAGAAAAACTAATGAAACAATGTCTTTTCTGGAAAAATATATTGTACTCCGATTAAACAATGGATATTTTAATAAAATTTGACAAGCTCTCTGTCGAATATTTTAGTTCCAGCAGGCCTTCGAATCTTAGCTACCCGGTTTTACCTTACTTTCTCCTATTCATAATTTGCACATAAACAATAATTATTATAATAAAAATATAATTAATATGTATTTTATAATAAAAAGTTATTGAATGTTCGAATGAATGCCGAGGCTATAGCCGGCGTGTGTCTCGGCGAGTCACATCGCGCATGTTGGCTATAGCTGTGTTCGTCTCTGCGAGTCACATCGCGCATGTTGTCTACATCCGGCGTTCGTCTCTGCGAGTCACATCGCG
>BGPR01003218.1:120697-144534 GCA_013235015.1 Araneus ventricosus
TCCATCTTTGTAGCGCACCAGAAGACAAGTCTTTCCAACTCCAGAATCACCTACAAGCATCACCTGCAACGAAAAACAAACATTGACTTTCGAAGATAGGGAGAAATCTGTGGCAATACTAAATCCATTCTTATACACCAGTTCTGCCGCTTTTTTTTAACACTTGCTAGTCGGAATAAATTTTTATTCCGCGGGGATTCGACATAGAGTGTGATATGCCATTTTCTTTACAACCTTTGGGGTATTGAAGTATGAGACGAAAGCCGTTCTTACATAAAAGAGGAGAATAAAATAAAACAAAATAAAAATACCATCAGAGTCAGTAGAAAAGTAAAAAACAGTTTAAAAAAATGGCAAATGTTCTTCGGGCAAAGAAAAACAAGCGATTTTATTCTGAGCTGAATTATTTTTTCTTGAAGAAAGATTTTGACGATTCCCATTTTCACGGTTGTTTGGACTATGGAGAAACGAGTCTAGCTATCTTATAGATGAATTCGAGGATATTTTTTGTCCCCTTTTTAAGTACATCAATATGCTGGTGAAAAACGCTTTTCAGGCTTGAGGGATCCTGGAATATTTTTTTTTGCGGAGATTTCCATCTGAATACTGGGGTTAAAAATATTTTTTTCGCATTAAATCCCACTTCTGAAAAGTGATACAGTCGAGGATATTTTATTCATGATGTTTTCAACTTTGTTGAAGTTTTCTCTAAAACTGTATCATCTCATTTCTGATGTGTTTTTGAAAAAGCTATTCAGGTGAGCTGAAATTACTGAAACAGTTTTAAAGTTCTTTCGCTTTAAATTCACAAGTTTTCTTTTTTTAAAATCAAAAATTTCCCTATATCATCATTTTGCATTTTGATTTTCTTTCAAAAGTAAATCATTAGCTATCTTAGAAAAATAGATGTTTCAAACATGAGGTAAACAGACAGGTTTCAGAAAAATATTGAAATTCGTTTCGTAATTGCTTTTTTCGCCCCTATCAATTCAGTCCTTGAAAATCTGAATGGATCAACCCACAATTTTCTTAAGGGGACATACGCCCTTTAAATCTCCGAAGAATGGGGGAAAAAACTGTCAAATTCCATAAATTATATATCTAAAACAAAACATTTCAAAAACTGAATTTTTTTCTAGAAAAATATATGTTTTTTCTCTTATTGTACACACATTTTCAAATCTTAATATTGATATGTATTTATTTGAGAGAGTAATAAATATGGGTATAATTTTTGGAGAAAAATGAGATAGTCACCTTGCTCGCATGATTACGGATGAAATATTGGTCTAAACACAATATTTTGGGTATTTAAGTAATCCAAACAGTCTGTTTAAGAAACTGAACCGCAATTTATTAATATTTAAATTAAATTTCTATTTTATATACCAATTTAAAATAAAAATGTGAAAAATTGTTAAAAGTTCAACATTTCTAACACTTCTTTGGAGAAAATATATGCAAAACTGTGCTTCAATTTGTAGAACATACCACAATACATATTCAGTAAAAATCTTATGTAAAAATATGCAATAATTCTTGAGATATTGTGCGCGCAATATCAAAAACACACATTTTGAGATATATCGCTTTAAATATATGGCCATATTTAATGTTTACGTGGAATAGCTGATACATTTTCTTTTATAACTTTCATAATTATAAGAAATTTTTAACGCGTGTTGTTTTAAATTGTTCAGAAAGGACAGGGAAATAATATAAATTTCTTTTCATAAAATCGAAAATTTTCGAGGTTTAACAGTCGTATGTCCCCTTAAACAGAAAACAAGGAAACACACAAGCACAACATAAACAAGGAAAGTGAAATGTTTGACATGTGTTTGCCTTGTAGTATAGCAGAGCTAAAAATATTTTTATACACTCTGCTTTTGAAAAAAAAAATTCATTTCAATATCATGCCTAGCTCAGTTAAGTGCAAGTTGTATGTTAGTCCACACTTTTTTTTTTTTTTGATACATAGATATTTTAGTAATTTCATTCTTTTATCGTGCAAACGAAAATTACCGTAGAAGTAATAAAATAAAGTTTAACCTTCCATCGGGCGAGCCCTCTATACCAACATGAAAGGTTGCTCGTATTTCCTAGATACGCTGTTGTAAAATATCAATTTTTAAGAGGGTCATTATTAAAATTAGGTTGTAAGTAGGTAAGGGTTAATAAGTACAATTATTTTAAGCAATTTAAAAAGGAATAGAAACAATGGAAACATATAACACGAAAACATTATAAACCAGTGGGAGTGACCTCCCCGAAACTTTCTCGCATACGACCAGTAATGTGGGGTGGGTAAACACCCAGTAGGTAAATATTCTTGGGGTATTTACCCAAGGCCTGGTTAAGGCTTAAAAAATTATGAATGGTGATTTACAATGAAACATATCAAATTTATGCATTCCTGAAACTTAATATTTTGCAAAAAGAATTGAGTATGTTCTCAATTTTTACGCGCGCTGAGGTACCACAACTTTATTTAACGTTTTTGAGTAAGAAATCTTACTACAGATATCACGCAAGATTTCACCATACCTTCCATCTGGAGAATGTCAGAACGAATTATAGATTCAGGGGGTTGCCATAATTTCCGAAGAGCTTGTTTGCGTCTCGCTACAATTTCCTTCGTAGACCGCCAAGGTCAAACGCCAACCATACTAACTTAAGTAAAACAAGTATGCGATTATACAGACCTACAGACAATCAACCCTTTGTCGGATTTGGCCTAAAAGTTTATACGGACCTACGTTCATGATGATAAAACTGTGTACCAAATTTTATCCATCTAACTATTCAAGTTTTTGAGTTATAGTGTTCGCATGACACCGGACAGACAGACAGGCAGACTTTCCATTGACGGATTTTGTCCAAAATTTGATAGAAACCTACAAATTATGTTTAAAGACCACATACCAAATTTCATCCCCGTAGTTCTAATATGTTTCGAGTTATCGGGTTCACAGGCAGACATAATTCCAAAATTGTGTTTTTCGGACTCAGGGAGGTCTAAAACGTGGAGATTCGTCAAAATCTCGAGTTCGAATTTTTTGACGATTACAATACTTTCTCTTTGTATACTTGGCATACAAGAAAGTAAGAAAGAATTAGCTGAATGACGTGAAAATAAAATAAATGAAATTGGCAATATTTCAACTCAAATGTTTACATTTGTAATATGAAATTATGAAAACAATATGGAAGTAAAACAACAACTGATATATAGATATAAAAAGTAAGAAGTCAGTTTCATAGTCATTTCATTGCAAGGGTTGCGTGTATCTCTGAAACACAAATAGCAGATTCGCAGAGTCCTAGTAACGCCTCGAATTCCAAACGATGACTAACAGCTCGTCGAAAGGAGCTGGAAGAATAACCAAGGTCATGCTTTCGTAGCACCCTCTGATAAAAAGATACGACACGAAATTCTTCTCTCATGTATCTCTCACATACCCTCACCCGCTGGAAGGTTAATACAAGTCCTAAGATTTTAAAATATATGCCCTCCATTTTAAGCATTTATTATTCACATTTAAACACTTTGAGCTGACGACTGCGACAGCAGTAACAGACAGGAGTGGCGTTAGAATCTGCCCAAAGGGGTGAGCAAGGTATGCCTGACAGGGGGGACAAGATCTGTTGTACGGGGGAGGGGTGAAATGAAATTGGTCTCAAATTTTCCCCGGATCTTTATTTATCTACTAGTTGAATACCCCTTTGCGTGAAAGGGGTACAAAACGTTTCCCCGAAGGGAGGGAGCACAGCCCTTGTCCCCCCCTCTGGCGCCACCCCTGGTCCCAGAAAGAAGTAATTTCGAAAGAGGGAGGGGATAATCTCAGTTGCATCATAGACATGTGCAACATTTGCAGTTGCGTGCTCGTTTGGACTGGATTTGCAAGTTGCGTATTCGAAAATGTGAAAAATCGCGCAGGTGTCAGAAGAGTTAATTTTTTAATGAAGCTGAAACTTCATAGAAGACGAGGAATTTTTTTCCGGTATTTTGCAAAACTATTAATCAAGAAATAGACTTCCCGTGTTAAAATTACGGATGATATAAATATAAATGGTATGATGGCAACTGCATTTTCCCCCAAGAATTTAATCATGGCGCGCTATGCTTTATAAAAAGTTATTTTATAAAACATAGATCGCATAAAATATTACATACCTGACACAAGGTTCTAGTCTATTCTTACTTAGTAACTTTTTTTGTATGAAATAAAAGTCTGTGAACTGAAATCAGTTCGGTTCTATTAACATGGTACTGAAACAGCAAGACATATTTTTTCAGAAAATACAGTTCTAAAATTTAAAAATAAATCAGAAGTTTGGAAATTAATCACGTACGTGAAGAACACGAACGAAGTCATCACAAAGATATGCCTCTGTTGTTTTCCTTCTCACATGAGTCAAGGATTCAAGGACAAGGAATTTTCGAATCAATGTGGAATTCGAGATTCTGTTCATATATGAATGATAGAGCAGCAAGTTGTGATAAATGTCGTGAAAGACTACGAATTACTCGAAGAATCTCTTGAATTTCGACGAGGAAATCAGAGTTCTTTGCGGATTTTCTAGCATATTATCGGCGCCATCAATACTTTTTAAGAGCATTCGTGAGGTTTTTCTTTCTTTTGACAGATGGAATTTGAGTCTTGAAATAGTCATTTGTACATCTTGACTTAAATAATATATAGATAATAAACTTCACGGCAAGAGCACTTTGGAGAAAGAGTGTACTGAAATATGCTTTTTAGTTAATTCTGAGTTTAAATATTATATTATAAATAAAATAGGATACACTGTTTAACCCTTTCGCATTCATTGGTTTCGCAGTGAAACCACACATTGAGCATTTTCTTAATGCGCATGGGCGAAATGTAGCGTAATTTTTCTTTCATAACTTAAGAGCCAGATATATAGGCCAACTTATATAAAAATTCCAGTTCAATACCACTAGTATTCGTAAAGATATAGGAATTGCAAGAGATAATTTGCTATTGATCTTTAAGAGAAACAAAATGATGAGGGCCCTTGCAAAAACTGATATTTTTAAAAATTGAATCTTCGAAAATAATAATGAATTTTACGAAAGTTGAATATCCTGAATGCTCACATATACCTATAAATTAAATGCATAATTTAAATTGTTTTTCGATAATAACTTATTCGGAGGAATAATAGCCGTTACCGTTCATCGGTTTCACTGTGAAACCACAAATTTCTTGAAAATAAAAAAATGCTAAATTATTTTCCTTTAAATATTTATGATCAGCTACCCGACTAATACTCATTTTTTAAATAAATTTAGTAATTTTCAAAACGAAACATGTAGTGAACTTGAAAGGGTTAATTTGGAAATCGTATACTGAAAGTCTGAGTTCTTTGTGCTAATTGTTTATTAATGAAGTTAAGATTAAAATACGTATGAATTAATAATATTTATTATGAATTAAAAGCATCAAAATCTGCAAACAAAAAGCGCACCAAAATGCCCAGCAAAATCTAACTAGTTCACTTTCAACAAATTATGAGTCATTATTGGAAAGATAATTACCAATTATTTGTCAACAATAGAGCTTAATTTCATCTAACAGGCATTACATTTAATCAAACTATCATACGATGTTATTCCTTCGTATGACAGTGTGATTATAATTTTTGTACAATAAATAACAAATAAGTGACGTTTTTTATTTGCATGTTATTTATTCTAGAAGGAATACTATTATATATTAATGCAGTGGAACTTGATTATAAATTCGGTATTTTTTGTTAATTTCAACTCGTACGTCTCATGAAATTAAAATAATCTTGGAAAAAATTAGAAAGGAATAATTCAATCCTCATAATAGTTTTTTTCTACGAAAAATTCTCGGAATAACTGCAAGTGCAATAAACTTCAACTGTAGCTTATCTTTTTACAGATATCTCCAAAGATTAAACACAAAACTGAGTCTGAGCTTTAAATCAGAATAGGATAAAACACAACATCTTTTATTCTTAAAAATACGGAAAGACGTACAAAACAGCATCGACAAGGCATTATTTATACATCATAAGAATATGTTACAATTTAAGGATCTGAGTGTGCTACCATTTTCTTTACTCTTCGTGTCTGATAATGACATTTAAGAACAAGCAAAAAGAATGAAATGTTCTACACCTTCTTTACTCTTCATGTCTGATAACGACATTTAAGAGCAAGCAAAAAAAAAAATGAAATTTTCTACACCAAGTTTTCACGCAGAAAGAAGTGAGTTTTTTTGCATATGGAAAAAGATATACAGCATTAGCGATGTGCAACAGATGTGGAAATTCATGGGAACTCTGTTAAAATCTTGTTATACAAAGAGGATTTTGCGCTGTTTTATGTTTCACAGAATATAGAGAGAAACAAGAAGATTAAAAATGGCTCCAGTATATAAACTCATAGGAAAATATATTCTTCTTAAATAGATTTTCCTATGAGTTTATTTTGTGCTCTTACCTTCAGGAAGAAAAGCCATAGAAAGATACGAAATGTTCTAAACACTTCAGAGAAATATTCTTGAGATGTTTCATATATTTATTTATTTGCCCACGCCAGTACAGCCTACCAAGAGGGTGTAAGGCACTGACCCGGACGACGGAGAGTACAAAGCAAAATCACAACAGAAAAAATCATAACATATTACAATAAATCACATCAAAACTAAATTAAACTGTATGCAAAAAAGCAATAACAAAAGAAAAGTTCTGAACAACCAAACAGAAGACAAAGGAAGTGACAATAATATCACAAAACAACATGAAATAGGAAAACAGGAAACAAAAGACAAATAAAATCTAAACAAAAATTTAGGATATTAAACACATTACAGCATATGTGATAATTCAATAGAAAAATAGAAAACCTTTAAAATTTTGTATTTCAAGAAAAAATATAAAAGAGCACAAATGTTAAAGAAACAATGATATATTTTTTGACAACTATTCATCAGTCAGAAAGCTCACTGCATAAATCTCTTGAAGATGCATAATATTTTCTTTAGTATAAAAAATGTCTTTTAAAAAGAAAAAAATCTTTAGCCGTTCTTTAGTAAAAAAATGTTTATATATAAAAAAATGTCATGCCATAAATGTCAGGGAAAAAAGCTGAAGAAGGCCAAACACGGAAAGCAAATGAAATAAGTAATTAGAAAAGTATGTAGTTATATTCATTCATTGATAGAAAGAAATTCAAACATAGTTTAGAAAAAAACACCACCTTTCCTGAAAGACTGCAGTGGCGTAACAGCCATGTATTGGAAAAATATACAACGTTCCAACAATTCAAAAATAAGAACTGAAATAAATTTTTGAAATCTTTCACCAATGCAATAGAGTGCAACAGAAATTTTTCATAAATATCTATAATATAAATGTCCAGAAATGTCTGTAACGAATTCAACAATGGAAGAGAAACACACAATTAAATATTTGTTTAAATAATGAAAACGGATTGAATTGCGTTTCAACAATGAAAAGTATTGTCGTAAATTATGCCCAAAAAATATTTTATATATAACGCTGGGCGGAGCTTAAAATAGCCAGGCCCATTTTTTCTGCGTCATTATTGAACAAGCAAATCGGATGATTATATAAGAATATTACCTCAGCTTTCAATAATTAAAGAGAAACACGCGATTAAGTATTTGTTTAAACAATGAAAACGGATTGAATTGCGTTTTAACAATGAAAAGTATTGTTGTAAATTATGCTAAAAAATGTGAATGAGATTTCGTATTACACCTTCCGTGAGTAAATCTGTTACAATCAGTTATAAGATATGGTTTGCAGGCTAAAAGCCCATCATAGACGGACACAAATTTCACGATAGAATACAAATTCGTTCTTAACATTGGCTTCGCTGAATGGAAGCGGAGAGGACTGTCCTCCCCAGGAAGGCACTTTAAAACGAGTACTAAACCAGACAAGCAGGGGAACAATTTTATTACTAAGAAGAGCAGCGACACTAATTCAATCATTGTGTAGAAAATTAGCAGTTCTAATTAATTCGTGTTTATCGCCTTTTGTCGGTAAATTGTCCATATGTGAAGGAAAGAGAAGAGCAGTTTCGCAACCTATCTGAAGATCGAGGGGACACTTGCGTACCGTGGTATTTGCGTACAAGCCATTAACGCCTAATCAGTCATCTGTTGGTTATCGACAAGAGGTGTTCAGTCAGTGATTCTTGTACGTTTGCTAAAATTTATAGCTATTGGTAGGAACATTTGGCAAAGAGGACAAGAAAATCGAAAATTTGTTTATTTAAAAATGAAAGTTATTGGTATTTTAGAATGTGCTATGAAAATGTGAGAGAATTTTTCTTGAATTAGTTAACATATCAATGAGACCTAGGTGTATTATTGTACAGTTGAAATCTTTGATTAGTATTTTTTGTGTCATCATTAGATTTCATTTACCATTTAATAATGCCTCTAGAAGACGGACTTAATGCATCTAGAAGACTTATTCTTCTCAGTCACACAACCGACTGTTACAGCTCATCGATCCGATGCGTACAGTTAATGAGTCGTACGCATCTGCCACTGTACGCAAGTGCCACACAATCGAGATCGAGGACGTCAAACGACAAATTATGTTACTAATAAAATGATTTTTCCTTGGAATTTTTTAAATTTTTTATTTTGAGGCTTATGTGTCCTATGTAACTCGAAAATTTGTTTATATAAATGAAAGTAATTGGTATTTTAGAGTGTGCTATGAAAATCTGAGAGAATTTTTCTCGAATTAGTTAGTATATCAATGAGACCTAGGTGTATTATTGTATAGTTGAAATCTTTGATTAGTATTTTTTCTGTCATCATTAGATTTCATTTACCATTTAATAATGCATCCAGAAGACGGACTTAATGCATCTAGAAGACTTACTCTTCTCAGTCACACAACCGACTGTTACAGCTCATTGATCCGATGCGTACAGTTAATGAGTCGTACGCATCTGCCACTGTACGCAAGTGCCACACAATCGAGATCGAGGACGTCAAACGACGAATTTTGTTACTAATAAAATTATTTTCCTTGGAATTTATATATATTTTTATTTTGAGGCTTATATGTCCTATGTAACTTGAAGAGGAAGGGCGGTATGTTGCAAGTTAACTCCAGGCTGAAAAATCCGCAGATACTCTACTGGTTCTAAACTAAGATTTACGATGCTGAATATTAAAAAAAAACCCTGCATTCTTTCAAAATCAAAGAAATATACAATAGTGCAATTTATTCAAAGTGGATATCCAGTTTCAAAGACGCCATCATTGATTTCCCAAAGTATGCAACACAACACGTTTGATGGCAAAAGAGCAAATTTGCCGAAGCATTTGTCGATATACTAGTAACAAAACATCAAAGTTACTCTTTCGCGATTTTGGTATCAGTTTCACCCAGTGATGTGGGGTGGGTAAATACCCAGTGGGTAGGTAAATATTTTTTGGGTATATACCCGGGTATTTACCCAAGGCCTGGGTAAATATCCAAAAACTGGGTATTTTGCGAAAAAAATAAAATTCGAATGCTGATTCACAATGAAACATGCAGAGTTATATAAATACCTCCTAAAAATGTATTTGCAAAAAAAAAAGTATTTGTGAATGGTCATTTAAAATTAAACTTAAAATTTATAAATACCCAAAACTGGATATTTTGCAAGAAAAGTATTTGAGAAGTGTGTGATTCAAAATGAAGCATTAAATTTATAAATACCCTTACACTGAATATTTTGCGAAAAAAAAATTGCATTTGTGAATGGTGATTCAAAATAAAACATATAAAATTTAAAAATGTCTCCAAACTGGATATTTTGCAAAAAAAAAAAAATCCATTTCCAGATGTTGATTCAAAATGAAACATAAAAATTATAAATACCCCAAAAGTGGGTATTTTTTTTTAAAAAAAAAGTATTTGTGAATAATGCTTCAAAATGAAATAAAAAAATAATATGTACTCCTAAACTGGGTATTTTGTATTAAAAAATAGTAGCTTTGAATAAATTATATAAACAAAAAACAATTGCTATCAGGATTCAGAATGAAGTATTCTAAAACTTAAATGGGATCAGGCGATAATTTAGTTTTTACGGTTTGAAACTTTGACACTAACAATAGAATAATTATTTTTAACGCCGTTTATGTTATACTAGCCACCATCGGCGACCAGCTTGTTCGCCGGGAATATAATTTTAACTGACTCTCTTATGCATAGTTTGATATTCACGGTTCCCATAACAAAATTTTAAACTTCAAATTGCGATAGAGATTTAACCCCCATTCTTAACGTAGCGTTGCACTTGTTCTGTTCCTTGTCTATACGAAAGCCCCTAATGGAGTCAAGTAACTGTTCGTGTCAAGTTACATCTAATTGTACATAATCGACGCGAATTTTAATTTAACAAATTTATTTCAACATCGAAATACCGCGGCACGTTTTACGTCCAGCAGCATGTTAATTGGCTTAAAACAAACTAATAAAATGAATTTAAATATAGCAACCATAATCGTTCAGTCTACTGGATTATTTCTTTATATACTTACTATCTTGATTCTTTATATACTTATCAAATAAAAAAAGAAAAGAAAATCCAATAGAATATTATATTAGCCTTCAACAATGGAAGAGAAACACGCAATTTAATATTTGTTTAAACAATGAAAACGGTTTGAATTTCATTGTAACAATGAATAACAAAAATATTTTTTAAAATTTATTAAAATTAGAGAAAAAGTCAAATGAAAACTTAATTGTTATCATTGAAAAGACAAGTTTTTAAATTTTCAGATGGTGTCAAATTCATTTTTGTGCTGTACTATTTTCGGAAGTTATTAAAGAAAAGCTCCAAAATTTCGTTTAATTTTTAATTAAAATTTTAAAAAAACAACGGTTACGAGGAGCACATTCCCACCCTCCAAAGTATGTTTGAGCCAAATTTCGTTGCTCTAGGCCTAGAGGTCTGTCCTGTAGAGCGCCAAAACACACACAGTCTCCTTTATTATTAGTAGAGACAGATAGTACCAGTGAATCTTGTGATCCATAATTTACTTACATTGCCATGCAGGAAATCAAACATTCTTGTTTTGATTTACTGAATAGTTAGTAATTTACTTCGCGTATGTTAATATTACTGTAAATTTTACGTTAAAAAGTAAAAAAAAAGGGGGAAATGTTACCTTCTTGGAGCTTTTAACGTTAAGGATGATAAAAGTATCCAAGTGTAAGTGCTGTAATGTTGAGTTCAAACAATGTAAGCAAAATAGAGAAACAGAAAAAAAATGTTTCAAAAGTCTTGGTGGATTAAGAAGATTCTGAAAGGGATAAAATAGCTAATGAATTTTCTTTTATTCAGATTCCAACCATGACACTTGCATCAAATTTAGAGTTTTAAGATCATTTAAGTATTGTTGTTCATGTTATTGATATTCATGTTCAGTGTGTATGTCTACTATACCGTTAAATAATACAACAGATTCAGCAACAAAAAATTCACATTTCTTGTTCCTGAAATTTTGTTTCAAAAATAACTTACCTTTGTTGAAAGTGATATAAGTGAATATTACTTTCAAAATAATTAACTTTTAAAAATTGTAGAACTGAAACATCTGCTAACTTATCAGCAATGTCTGGTACTTTGACTAATTAATCCAAAAAGAATTATAAACAATTGTATCTTTCATTTTAGTTTCTATTATCAGCTCTTTATCATTTTAAAACCAAACTCAACATTTCCTTTTTTAAATTTAGTTGAGTTTTAAAAAGTATTGATATTTAAGCCACGTATTTTATGCAAGATCCATGATATAGTATTGCGTTTTTGTTTTTTCTGATTCATTTTTTTTAGTTTTTATAGAATTTAAAAGGTTCATATATTACGAGTTTTTTTTATCTTATCTTATGCTCAATATATATTCTATATATATTTATAATATATAGACATCATATTTCATAGCAGTGCCTGTGTTTTACATGAATAGGGGTAATTCAAAAATAAATACCCAGGTAAATACCCATTTTGGGTATTTACCCGGGTATATACCCAGGGTATTTACCCTTAAAAATAAATACCTGGGTATTTTACATCACTAGTTTCACCAGTACGGCAGCTATTTGTTGCGATCATGTTCCCAGACTTTAACAAAACAAGAATAAATGTACTTTCTACGATAAAGCGGAAAATGTATCCAACACGTTTTCAGAAACACTAGTGAAAAGATGTTAATCTGAGGAATTTCAAACACAAGAATTCTTGTTTTGTACTATAATATTTCTCTTAAATCATGTCGAGGTCTCATAGGCATTTCATTATTTTTTTCCGTCTGCAGTGCCAAAAGCGTTTTCATTCAACTTCAACATCTATTGCTATAACATGCTTTTATTCTTAATACTTCTATAAATATTTAAGTGACAAATATGGAAGGAAATCTTTAATCTCTTCAACTGACGACGACTGTTTATCGGTAAACTTTGCATTTCTTCTCTTAAGCTGCACATTCACTATCGCTCTGTTCTTATCCATTTGCATGGCTTCTTAGCAGACCGTTTCCATTTTCAGCCCACAAAGTTTAGTGGATCATCCACAGATCGGAATCTGCCAACCGCACCTACGGGCATCCCGATACCCTAGTCTACTGGGCCTCCTTCTCCCCCGCTTTCAAAACGGTCCCACCGCTATGATTTCCTAAGACTGACTCCCACCCACACTTGTGGTTTTCCCTTTTGGGAGAGTGGCTAGGTCCCTCTAACCAACTATCGTATTTTAGTTCTATGGCTCAGTGGGCCGAACGGAAATCCAAACCGGTTGGAATTCCAACTTTTCCTCGTTATAAACCAATTTTCATCGATTTCTTAGATTGACGAAGGAGTTTGGCATCCTTTGTTCCAAAGGAAGTGGAATGGCCTAGTGGTGAATGTCCCGCTTTATAAGAAGCTGTTACAACGGCATATGATTTTTTTACGAGTATCTTTTTTTACGGCGAAATGGAACACAATTCATAGCAATGACTTATAAAGATTAATTTCCCGTTCCAATATAAGCAAACACAGAAAATGGAGTTAAGAATATTTTAAACAACACGCCTGTTTTTAAAAATATTTCGCCAAAAGAAAATTTTTTATATGGGCAAATATATAAGAATGTATTCAGTTGTGAAAGAATATCTGTTTCAGTTCATTCGTTACAGAATAAAACACTATATAGCTTAACATACAATAATTACAATTTTTTGTTTATTTCTTTATAAAAATTATACAAATTTCATCACTGATTTTTTTCGTAATTAATAATTCTTCATTGGACAAAAACAAAGAACAGAATCTAAAACCATTAGCGTAATTAAAAAGACATCTTATATTGGAAAATAAATTTCTGAGAGTAAACATCATACACTAAATTTTACTTTTTATTTTATTCGAAAAATACCCACTCTATTTAAATTTATGAAATATATTTATTGATGCAGAAGACATTAAAGTTGGCGTTTTTTTTCTAAATTCAAACGACTAGACTTAAAGAAAAATGATGAACATTAAGGAAATAAAAATAGAATATTGGAATCCATGAAAAGTCTTCGAAAAATAGAATAAATACTTGGACAATAAACTTCAACTACAGCTTATCTTTTCCGAAATATCTTTAGAAATAAAAAGAAAACAAAAAAAAAATCCGAAGAGCTTAAATAAAGCTTAGGATGAACTTTCCATTTTTCGATTAAAAAATAGATACAAAGTCATGGAGACAAGTCAGAAGTTTCATTTATAGATCGAAGAAAATGCTAAAATTCACTGATATGCGCGCGTTGCCATTTTTTCCCTCTTAATATTTGATAATGACATTTTAGAACAAGCAGAATGAATAAATGCAAAACTTGAGGCAGAAAACGCAAGGTTCTTTGCATATGGCAAACGCCAAAGAGTACCGACGACAGATGTAGAAGGATGCGGACACTAGTTTCAAATCTTGTTATGTAAAGAGGATTTTCGCGCTGTTTTAAGTTTCACTAAACGTAGAACAAAACAAGAAAATAAAAAAAAATGAAGTGAGCGCAGAAACTCTTAAGAAAATATACGCTTTCTGCTAGAAATTAAATTTATTTTCCCAAGTCTCGCTTTTATATTGCATTCCTACCTCTAGAACAAAAACTACAGACTGATGCGAAATGTTCTAAAAACTGAAATGTAAGGTTTCGAAACCCTTGAGAAATACCTGGAGAAGCATCGAATTTTGCTTTGTTTAAAAGACAAATAAAATAAGATTTTCAATACATACAAAAATGCTTCTAAAATTTTTACATTACTTTGTTGCCACATTACGTCATACTGAAAGCGGGAATATGGAAAACATCATCCAGGAAGATGACAAAGCAGCAACAACACTACAGTTGATAAAGGTATAAAATTGTATTTATTGTTAAAAGGAATTCGAAACAATATTAATACTCCATTTCTTGGAAAACGCAAGGATTTCAAACAGCATGCATACAACTGTTCCATCTATTGAAAAACACAAATTGAAACCCACTTTTCAATGCAATGAAAACCCTCTTCAGAGTAATCATGACAAAACAGCCTGAGATGTATCTACCATGAAAATATCTAAAAGCGAACCACTCTGTAGCATAAAGTGAATCCATTCTTCGGACAAATAAAAGAGAAATTGTGAAACAGAACTTTCAAAAAGTTTGAAAGGCCATTTAAACTCTTTTCAAATGTAACGGGAAATATAGCAGCAACATGCATTCGAAGTGCATTTAACTTTAGAAAGAAAGATGATTGGTTCCCAATGTACGCAACAAAATCCAATTTCCTGCTCCTAAAAAAGAAAGGTTTTCCTAATTATTTTTTGTTATTTGAGCAGACAGATGTTCTAGTCACTCCTGCGGCCGGCAATTGTCAATTACTGTGTTGTGGAATTTGTCTCAATCTCATCAACATGTTGGTGACTTCATTGAGGTTACGGTGAGATTTGCGTTAGTGAGATAGCGTACCTCTTTTGCGTATGCAGAACAGGGTATTTCGTGACAGCAAACTAGGTTTTTCCGACGTATTTGAAGGTGAACGAGTCCGGTTTTCTGTGTTTCAACAAGCAGATATATATTGATAAACTATTAATTAAAAATTTAAAGAAATGCGCTGAAGAATGTTTAATGATTAATCTCGGTAGTTATTGGCGACCAGAAAAATGAGAAAAAGTAGTAATGTGCATAAATGAAGTTTTCTTGTCTCGCATATATTGCTTGCTGTATAATAATCATTTTCACATTGCAATTTTTTAATATTGTTTCGGATTAACGTCTTGTTTTTCTACAGTTAAAATGTCACTATCGCGAAGAAAAATAAGCGGGAAAATCAATAATATGTATTTTTTGTTTTGATTTTATTTCAAAACTTTTTCGTGTCATTGTGGGCGTTTTTTTCATTTTGTTGAAGCCCTGATCCCACGTTCAACGCCGTGCTCGTACTGCTAGTATACTATATATCTCTTTTGTGTTTAGCTTCGGAGTACAGAAAAACTTCGATAAACCGGACCGTGACGGATAACCGAATAGACGGATAACAGAAACCTCTTAACGCACCTATACAGTATCGTGATTTCACTGCTGGTTTCGGACGAAAATGAAAATGGAATTCGTTAGAAGTGAATAATAGATGCATATTGTATTTAATTTTACACAATGATCAATATAATCTTTAATATAAGAGTAAGTAGTGTACAGAAATGACAGATTACATTGTTTTAGACGATGATGGATAACAGAAATGACGGTTAAACAAGAAAGTTTTACTGTATAGTCAAGATAATCGAGCGTTAATTTGGACCTCTTACCTTCCACTGATTTGGTCCAAAAAGTGATATACACATGCGATATCGCTTATTGTATTTTATTCATTTATTTTGCTTCTTGTATTTTTGTGTTATCGCATTCACATACGCACGAATAAACAGATCGACAGACAGACAACTTTTTGACGGTTTTGTTTCAAAATCTGGCATACATCTATTGTCTGTCTGCCACGAAAACTCTGCTCGCCAAGTTGTCTGGGTGACGGCGGTCGCTATAGCAACTGGTTATGTTAAGGCAGATCCATTTCGAATAGGAGGAATCCGATGGAAGTCGGGGTTTTATTTTATTCTTGGCGCCCGTCTGCGGCGGTAAAAAGAGTAATTGATCATTCGTTTTCTCGGTTTTGCTGCAGCTGCACGTTTCTTCCTATTTGGAGCTAAGTGAGGCAATGTAACAAACTTGAATGTACGTCTACCTATACGAAATGGATTCTTCCAACGACAAGATGTTTCTATAGCGACCGCCGTCAACTAAATAACTTGGAGAGCAGAGTTTTCGTGGCAGACAGACAGTAAAATTCTGGTAATAAAACCATATATAAAATTCCATCTGTAGAACAGATTGCGTGTATGAGTTATTGTGTTTGCAGGCAGATAGAAAAATTCCAAAAATGTTATTTTTTTGGAACGCGGGGAGGTTTGAAAGGTGAAAAATCATTCAAACTTCGAGGACAAATTGCGATACTTTTTCTTTGTATACTTAGTATATGAGGGAGTAAAAATAGCTGGCTCAAATTCGCACAGCTGCTAAATTATTCATTCTATCACATGCAAAATTCTCATGAAACTCGCTCGTGGGAATTCTTTCTTTAAATTCTCATGAAGCTAGTGAGCCAATCGGTGCATTTAAATAATTCAAATTCGATAAAAAAAATATGATTTTTTTTCTAATTCTTTGTTATTTATTTCTCATTCCTTGAAAGATAGCGATTGACATTATTTATTTTCATTCTGTGAGATTTAGCGCTATTCTTTCTTGGTTTTGACCAATCCTGCATCTTTGTAACTTAAATGCATTATGAAATAGAACAAAATTAAAAAAAAAACCAACCAAAGGTAATGGCAGAACTTACAGTATACAGTAACTCTTCAGAAAATATAGTAAAACGAGAATACTAAACTTCACATGCAGATTAACTTCTGTTCAACTCTAAAAATGCTGTACAAACGAAAAACTGAGTTTCAAATTAATTTTTGGTTAAATCTCATTTTCATAATAAATAATTGCAAGTAGTGGAGACTGTACATTATTCTTAAAGCAGATGAAAATGGCAAAATTCAACGATGTGCCATTATGCCATTTTTCTCTCTTAATGTTTAATAATGACAGTGGAGAACAAGGGAAATCAAAAAACTCAACACGAAAATCGATATAAAAAGTAAAAGGCATTTTGGATGTGGTAAAAGAAAAAGACTCCCGTATAAGTAGATAAATATTTTTTTTCAAATCTTATTATCCAAAGAGGATTTTCGCGCTCTTTTAAATTTCAGAACATAGAACAAAATCGGAAGATAAAAATAGCCTAATATTGGAAATTTCTAAGAAAATATAGGATTTCTCGTTGAAATTAAATAGATTTTCCAAGACATCACGTTTACATTGCGCTTGTACCTTGGGAAACAAAAACTATACGCAGTAACAAAAAGTTATGAAAACTGCGCAAAAAGTTTCTAGAATTCCTGAAAGTTTTTCCAAACTAAAAAAAACCATCAGATTTTATTTTGTTTGAAAAAAATACAATAAATGATTCTTTAAAGAGTTTTCTTATATTTTGTTGCCATGTGAGATCGAGATAGAGGACAAAAGACAAGAAATGTCATTTACAAAACCAAATGGAAAAAATGAAAGAAAAAGCGCTGAATTTGGGATATGTGAATTTTCTCTTACGTCATTGTTTGTGAAAAATTCTGTTACATGTAATAGCTTTAAATTTGAGAAATTTACATTCATTCAATGAAAAACAGAAAATGACACAATTTGAAAATCTGTCACTGATAATATGCAGTCATTATTTTAAGCCACCCCAAAGTAAAAGTGATATGACACAGACGTGTTTAAGAAAGCAGCTAAAAATAAATACAGAATTAGCGGTATGGATATTGCAGCTTGTTTATTATGAGACGCATATGCAATTTGATAGCCATGTGCTAAAATGAAAAATCGGCCATGAAATACTGTGAAATTAAACACTAGTCATTGATCCTTGTCTGCATGGGTTTAACCAGCAGGAGTGTTCTCCATTCTACTTTCTAGTATGCCTCGAAGACCGTCGTAGTAAAGTGAAGCGAATTAAGTTTTCATTTGACCTCTTCTCACTGGCCGATGGAGATCAAAATTTGATACAATTTTACGATTTTGATGAAAAGATCACATACCAAATTTCTTTTATCTAGTTGCTTTCAGAGTTATCGCATTCAGATACTCTTGAATAGATAGACCTAGCGATAGCTGTCAACATTTTGAAGAATTTGATCAAGTTCACATATTCTTGAATAGACAGACATAGTGATAGCTGTCAATATTATGAGGGATTTGATCGCGTTCACATACTTTTGAATAAAAACAGTGATATCTGTCATCATTTTGAAGAATTTGATCGCTTTCATATATTCTTGAATAGACAGACATAGCGATAGCTGTCAATACTTTGAAGAATTTGATCGCGTTCACATATTTTTGAACAGACAGACATAGCGATAGTTGTCAACATTATGAAGGATTTTATAGCGTTCACGTAATCTTGAATAGACAGACTTAACGATAGCTGTCATCATTTTGAAGAATTTGATCGTGTTCACATATTCTTGAATAGACAGATATAGCGATAGCTGTCAACACTTTGAAAAATTTGATCGCGTTGACATATAATTGAACAGACAGACAGAGAGATAGCTGTCAACATTATGAAGGATTTGATCGCGTTCACATAATCTTGAATAGACAGACATAGTGATAGCTGTCAATGTTTTGAAGAATTAGATCAAGTTCATATAATCTTGAATAGACAGACATAGCGATAGCTGTCAGCATTATGAAGAATTTTCCTTCATCTTTCTCGCTTTGTAATTGTGTCATCGTGGTCACATGCAAACGAACGGTAAGACAGACAGACTTCTTATTATTGAACTTGATATAGAACTAATTTTTGGTGTCAAATCTAAGTTTTAAAATGCAATTGAATTGTTTTTTGTCAATTAGTAATTTTAGTAATTCTTATGGCGAGGTTTATGTTTTGTTTTCTTGGGGCATGTAGAATTTCCGCTCTACCGACCGTCTTCCGTTGTAATCCTTCGTCAATGGGAATCATCAAGATTTCAACACTCTGTTTGAAGATGTTAATTCATGTTTAAAGTAAATTTTTTTAATAACATGTTGTAAGTATACTTTGAAAATATTAAATTTGATGTTCCTATTGCTGTAATTCTCAATGTTTACTTAAAATAAGAGCCTCGTTTTTCGGAAAGGCTGCCATAATTGTTCATTATCGCTTTTTTGGCGACTTTTAAGCTTGTTTAGCAATTAAGTTTTTAACCAAACGATTTAGATAATCACCGGCGGTTAAATTTTTAACTAAACGATTTAACTAATTACAATCATTCCATTTGGAATTCAGCCGCTTTAAGAACTGTTTTAAATAAACAGAATTAAACGAATTCTAAGAACACAGAATTCAACGCTTTGTGTACTAAAGAACGAACTGGTTCGTACTTTGGCGCTTGTTACAGCATCCAAACGCATTTGGCGATTGCTTAATCGGTGGGTTACCGGAAAACGGTGTGTGACTCTAAAATAAGTAGAACAAAACACTCGTCCATATACGAAAGAAATGTCAGAGCAACGAAATCTAGTCTAGAATTCTAATAATTATTAGTGATTCATATTATTACAATTGTCAGCATTTTCATGAGAATGGATCTTTCAATGTGCATTTAATATGCAATTTTTCGTATCACTATATAAACTTGCTCAAAAAAAGATGACATTTTGCATTCGTACAATAATTCTCATTTGTTTCTTTATATAAAAATTTTCTGACTCTCTTCGCATAGTTTTATAATCCTCTAGAACAATTAAAACATGATAATAAACACGAAACGATAATAAACATTATTAATAAACACGAAAAGAACAGAGAATCTTTAAATTGAACTCACATTTCAATAAAACTTACATAACTTTTGCAAGAGATGAATTATTACTTACTTTTGAACAAAAATATTCACGTAACTTTTACAATAGAGTTTTCTTTATATATCTTTAGCTGGGAAAAATTAAGTGCAAATTTCAAGATCCATTATTGCAGTTAAGTGGTAATTTTATAATGAGAAAGAAGATTGTTTAAAATAAAAACCAATATCCACTATTTGCGTGAAATATTTTATTTTTTCGGAAGGCTTTAAAGGCGGCATTTACTTTTGATATGTTCCAAGGGAATTTTTAATCCGGTGAGAGGGAATTCAAAGACAAAGAAAGAATAGTGGAATTCATAGAATATTCTAAAATTTATACAAAAATAGAATATGTACATGAACAATATAATTTAACTGTGGATTAACTTCATTAGATTTAAAAAAAAAATAAAATGGAAAAAGAATTTGAGTTTAAAATCAGCTTAAACGAAAAACACATTTTTGAATAAAAAATAAGTAGACAATTTTCCACATAATACTGATTAGAAGTTATTTATAGACGAGTAGAAAAAGCAACAAAGCAACGATAAGAGCAGGATGCCATTTTTTTTTTCTCGTAATGTTTTATAATAATATTTGTGAGAAAGAAGATTGAACAAAAATTTCAGGCAAAAATTGGAAGCAGAAAGCAGATGGTTTTTTGCATCTTGAGAAAGAGAAAAAATAGCAGTGGCAAGTGCAAAAAGATGGAGAAATTATTTTTAAATCTTGTTATGTAAAGAGGACTTTCGCGCCATTTTTGGTTTTACGGAACGTAGAACAAAACTACGGAATAAAATAAAATAAACAAGAGTAGAAACTTTTAAGAAAATATATGCTTGTTTCACAAAAATTAAATTGATTTTTCTAAGGTGCAGTTTTTGTATTGTGTTTGTGCCATGGCAAACAAAAACATGTACCCGCAAAATGTTCTAAGAAATAGCGCAGGAAGGTTTGAACCTGAAGAAGCATTACACTTTATCTTGTTTTAGAGAAAATATATCAAAGAAACTTTTAAAGTGTTCTTCACTATGCTTTGTTGTTATACAATACTAAAAGGAAAAAGACAAGAAAATATCATCCACTAAAAGCAAATGGAATAAATAAAAGTAACAGGAGTGGAGTTGCGAAATGTATAGTTTTATTCATTGATGAAAGGAAGTTGAAACATGATTTAAAAGCAATAGCTCTGTTCCTAGGAAAAGTTCAATAAAAACGTTTTTGTTTTCTTGAGAAAAAGTACGGTGAAAGCACAGCATTGGATTCTGGAAACATGCAGATTTTCATTCATTGATAAACAGAAATGAGAACATACTTTCCAATAAAAGCTACAGCACTATATTTTGGAAATAGCAGTTTAATTCAATGATAGACAGAAAAGTAAATACAGTTATAAATTTCTTGCAAATGCAATGCATTCTTTCTTTCTAGTCACACAATGAAAAAGCAAACAATCTATATATAGGGCGACTTTTAATTAAGCTACAACTTTTAACTGAAATAACTTCTCAGAGCCTCACTAGATGGCGCCACGTATGCATGAAGTGGAAGAGAGCGTAAAAGGAATTTGTTTCGGATCAGTTCCACGCCATTTTGAAAATGTCTCCCAAAGTGTCATATTCAACAGAAGATCGTATATTTATTGTTAAAAATTGGTATTTATGTGGCGAAAATGCCACACTATTGCTACGGAAGGGGTTTGCAACATTCAGAAATCTATCAATACCCAAATGGTTATCCTGGTTCATTGAATTAGCCACTTATTCACCAGATCTGAATCCATGTTATTTCTTTCTTTGGGGTCATATGAAAGATTTGGTGTGTAAGAAGAAGACGACAGACCTTATTAGCCTCACAAGGTCCATAACTGAATAATTTGCAAGGATTAAAAGAAGAAATTTGAACTTGTAACTGACAACTTTGTGACTAGGTTGCGCTATTGTATCATCTCATACGGTTCTCACTTTGAAAACATTCGGCATTGAAATCCTTTTCAAAGTTCTTTTCAATAAAAAAAATTTTTGTAGTGCTATCTGCAACGACTCAAGAGTTATTTCAGTTAAAAGGTGAGTTGGAACCCTATGTCCGAAAATGTTAAATTGTCCACTTCCATGTACCTTTTCTCAAAATCTGTTATGGATACATGTTTGAAATTTTTTATACCAATAAAGTACATTTTTCTCATTATACTAAAATGATTTTTATAAATTCAAAAATTTATTTTATACAAATTTTTTTGTGTCAAAACAAAAAAAATGTTAAATTGGGCACTTCCATGTACCTTTTCTCAAAATCTGTTATAGATACATGTTTGAAATTTTTTATAGAAGTAAAGTACACCTTTCTCATTATATTGAAATGAGCTTCTGCTTACTTTTTAATTTTTTATAAATTTACAGGATATTTAAATAGACATAGTGAAATTTTACCCTAAGGCAGGATGGGGTGATTCTTATGATTACCGGTAATTAAGCCACCGCGAGGATACCACGAGGCTGTACCTCCTACGGGAGGAGTCGGGCCGTGGCCGGTGATGGCTTCTAGGACTTCGGCCTCAGTACTCGAGCTATTGCATCGACTGCTAATCAATGCCCCCGAGTGCTGAGGCAGGAAGGTGGTAACTCTGTTAAAGTTTCTACTTAGGAATGTCTTTAGGAAATCTATATGCACGAAGGTAAGTCTCGGGCACTGAATGAATTGAAGCTCTGTATACGAAATCGAATTGAATATATCGACGAAGAAACGTTGGAAAGAGGAGTCTTGAGAATGTCTTCAAAGACGTTGGTAAAGATGGCCATCATTTGATTGAAATTAATTTTCGCATTAAAACATTTGAAAACAACAAGCTACTGATAATATCAATGGTAATGTATATTATTTCTACAAGAAAATTAATGAAGTAGTACTTCTTTAAAAAAGTGTTTATCTTGTGGACAGCCTAAGTCACCGGTTCCCAACAAATGGGCCACGCCCCACCTTTGGGTTGCGGATAGCGTGTTAGTGGGCTGCGGAACACTAGTCAAGAGTCGATATATATATATATATATATATATATATATATCTTCACTAAAGGAGAAATGTCGATTGTCTGAGTCAAGGAGAAGACGTCAGTTGAGTCAATCTTCTTTTACTCAGTCATTGAGTATATTTCTTCATGGGTAAAGGATTCAGTTCTTACGTAGTTCCATGACCAGAAATTCAGAGTTAACGCGCGAGGCGGCGCGCCGTTGTTATTCGTTTACATGTTACAGTGAAAAAAGGGCAGATAGGAATGCGCAGAAAAGCTTAAGTACCCAGAGAAGGGAATTTTCCCGGAACGAACTCGTGACTCGAAAAGAAAGTTGTAGTGCGCTTATTACGATAGAAGTAGAAGTAATTAAAATGAGGTGTCGTTAAAAGTGATTTAAGAATTAAAGAAGTTAAAAAATTAAAATGCCACCTATATATATATATATATATAGTATTGAAAGCTTAATTTAGAAATAATTTTTTCACTTTAAATGCGGAACTGTCTTTGGGATAATGCTCAAATCCTAACAATAATTATAACTATTGAATTGGTACGTTATAAGTTATTTACTTTCTGGTTTCTAATGTTGAAAGATTTTGGGGATTTATTACCATATTTTTTCGTTTCTCCAACAATTGGCTTTCACAGAGTGTTGGCGTCACAAATCTAGATCAATACGACATATCAGTTCCCAAGGCTGATAAGCATTTGATTGCTGGAATTGCATTTCTAGATTGTCCTTTTTCATGGTGTAATAGTCTTTAATCAAACTAT
>BGPR01003219.1:0-45116 GCA_013235015.1 Araneus ventricosus
ATTAAAGAAACGAAAAATCAAGTATATGTGGAGGATGTGAATAAGTTAATTTAAAATTTTATGTTAAAAATAGTTGTATTAAAATAGTGGTAGAACTTGTCACGATAAGCTTTAAATGTTGTACTTGATTTGTCGCATAAGGTTTAAGATATCTTTGGAAAATAATACAGATGTGGATGATTCTCACAGAAAAAACTGTTTAAACAGTTCTTACCAAATTATTTCGTAAGAACATTGCCAGTCTTTCAAATATCAATCATTTGGCTGTTATCTCTAGAATAAAACCATGTAAAAATATTTGAAACGCACTTTTATTTTTAACCAATTGCAAATATTGTAGTTGGTAATATTTTTCATCTGTTGCTGTATTAATGAGACAATGAAATCATACTAAGTATTTCGTTTGCATGAGTTTGTGAAAAAGTCAAGAGAATACATAATTAAAAATTATTGGAAATAAAATGAAATGAGATAAAATAAATTTATTTAAAGTTTTTTCCCTTTGGAGCTAAAATCTTCTAAAGGCCATTTTAGAAATTACACTGCTAAAATAATAATTAATTCTAATTGTGTAAATGTAAATCTAATATTCATGAATGTCCACAATGCTAATTGAGATTTGCAGTAATAACAGATTTGTCTTGCTGCTTTATGACAGAAAGATATCTTAATTAAATTTTAAAATATTGAATTTTTGATATAAAAATGTGAATAAAAACTTTAATAATCATTTTTTAAATGAAATTAAATTAATACAAGAAACAATTTTACTGCGAGTATAGACAAAAAGCAATGTTGTAAAACACATAAGAACTAGGAATAATAAGGGATAAAAGAGATTTTTATTTAAAATACCAAATATTCCATTAGGTATACTTATGAATTAGTACATTGTATTACATAATATGCAGTGTACTTTCGATACCTCAAAATCAGAAAAAATTGAGATAGCAAGGTATCCCTCAAAACATAAAATAACATGATATGGAATGTTGCCAAAAAATTAGAATCATGATAGAGCATAATGTCTGAAAACAGCAATGATTTAATTGATTTATACAAAAAGTAATAAAATCCACACCTAATTGAGCTATTTCAATTTATGATTCAGAAATTGTATGATATATAAGGATATTTTAGAAATGTTGTTACTTTAGTGTTGAGAATCAAATAGCTGAATTATTAGTTTGATAGACTGAATTTGGTATTAAAATTCAATTTTTTAAAGAATTGGCAACCTTATGTCTTCAACATGACACGAACCTTCTTTTTCGATTACTCTATCTGAATATTGAACAGATCAATCAGGGTAACAATTGGAGAACGTGTTCAATTTTCTGATTGGATTCAAAATTTTCTGTTGCCAGAGCAATTTTTATACATTTTGTTTGGTACTTACTAAAAACAGTTCCAATAATAATTTACATTGTTATTCTTTAATAAGTCCAGTATTGTGGCCTGGAGACATCTCTTCAGATTGCTTCTGTCATTAATGACCGGAGTCATGCAATTTAGCATTTGGCTTACTTAAATTTATATTTTCAGAGAAGCAGTGTTTCCTTTTCTTGGAGAGCACAACACCTGCAGGAGGCCTGCCAGCTGGAAGTCGTTTGCTTCCCTTTGTAATTTTAAGAGCTCTGCGGGTAATTGAAATAGTTTGTACTCGAATAGTAGTCATTTCTAATTCTCATTGGGATAGAATCTCCTGCAGTGTGCGAAAATTCCTCCCATTGGCCAACTGATGAAATTTTCTAAAGTCTTTCAGTAATTTTCCTTAGGCCACTTGTTGAGGATCCAAATTTATCATTGCAGCTGTGCAAAACTTCAATGAAGGAACTAAAATGCTCTTCGTCTTCAGTGTTGGCAGTTTGCTGCATTGCGGAAAGATAGGGTGACAAATGTCTTGAATGGGATTCCAAAGAGTTTCCTACCAAATCTGGGAATGATGGATTCATGGTGGACACTTTTGGTTTAATTATATTTTCCTGGGGAAGAAAAGGTTAGAAAAAACTTTATCAGGGCCTTTTTGTCCTAAAGCTATCAAGCAGACCTTTTCATGGTATTTACAAGCTTCAGCAATGTTCATACCGTCATCGAAAGAAAGTTTCTCGACAATCATCACTGGGAAGAAATCTCAATGTTTCCGATGTTCCTAAACTATGATTGTGAGCTTTAGATATCATAATAACCGTAAATAATTCTCTCAGGAAAGCATGTGAAAATAAGCCGTAAGCAATTAGGAGAAAAGGTATTAAAAAAGACCGTGACAAGAAATGTGCATTCAATAGGTATTAATCAGTTTAAAGTTAAGTTTAGGGTACAAAGCAATTCCTCTTCACTTTGCATCACCGATTCATAGCTGCCACTAGGAAGAAGTATTGGCAATGTGTTTACTATTACAGAAATTCTCGTTTTTTCGGAATTTTTATAAAAAAAATTTAGATTCCTAACATTCACTGAAAACGCGAAGCTACTATTTTCCGGCTATGCAGAAAGTGAAGCGCTGATGTTCTTTTAAGTTTAAAAAATTTGCCCGGAGAGCATACACAAGAGAACAATAAAATGTTCAGAGAGCAACCAAAACAAATGTTGGCACATTCCCGAACCAAACTGCTTTTGGCGACAAAAGGTATGCGATGCAAAGTGAGTAGGAACGGTTCTGTACCCTAAACTTAACTTTCATCATTAATCATTCTAAGATCAAGTCAATTACGGACAACCCTAATGAATCTAATTATCTTTTAAATCTAATACAATCTCTTTCGCAAAATATATTGAGGCAAACTGGGTATATTTAAGACTAATCATTCTAAAATTCTGATGAAATGTGATGTAATAAATATTGTGTTCAAATTCCAAATTTAAAATTAGTTTATTTGTGTTTAAAATTTATTATTGATATTACTCAAATAACCAGGAATATTATTTTAGTAAATGATTGTTGAGTTTTAGTAAATTCACTCAGTGTATGGAATTTTAACTAAAGTATGAGACAATTTTAAAGATAATTCACATTCCTTTCAACTTAATCATATACAGTTCAATCTTAACTGACCTTAGAATTTTCATCCTTTTTCTTTGCATTCTGGGTATCCAACTTAAATTTTATGGTTATAGTAGCAGGACAGTTTGAATTCTTAGAGATTCCTCTCTTGTTCTGGTTTTTTGGAACTTTACGAAATGTACTGTGGTGACATCCAAACTTGTGCCTGAAATATAGTAATTTTGATATTTATTAATTCATGATCACGCATATGCACTTAATTTAGTAACACCAATTATATTAGTTATCTGTTTGAAAAGATTCTCTATTAGAAATAGTTCTGTCACAAGATTTTTCCAGTTGCAGACTTAAAAATTGTTGATACTATAATATACCCAAAAATATTTCAGTAAGAGTAATTAATTTTACAACTTTGGTAATTTTAGTCTACTTGTTACAGTGCATCTGAAACATTAAAATTCATATTTTAATACTTAACTTAAACCATAATATATTTATAAGTATTGAAATTATGCATGATAAAGGAATACAAATTACAATATATATCATCTCAAAAATAATGATTTGAAATGATTATTGTTACTTGTTGCAGCCTTGTCCAAGCCTGCACTTAGTTCTAAAGAATCAGAATTCGTAGCGTTATGTGAAAGTGCTAAGGAATCAGTTTGGTTTTCTCGGGTGATTAATGAACTTGATATTCTTTCAAATAAAATTATTCCTAAGATATTCTGTGATAACCAAGACGCAATTTATTTTTGTAAAAATAATTGTGAAAACTTTAAAACAAAACATATAGACATAAGATATAAATTTATTAAAGAATTAATTGAAGAAAATTTGATTGAATTGTGTTTCATAGAATCAAAGAAAAACCTGTCTGATTTCTTGACAAAACCTTTGTTAGTGAATAAGTTCAGAGATATTTTGAAACTTGTATTTAATTCCACATAATTTAACTTACGCGACCGTGGGACCGTATGTTGGAGATTATCGGTCGTGCCGTAAGGTAACTCAATTTTCTGATTATTACTGTCCCGCAAGGTGGAAATTTGTTTATCAGTATAACGTCATTTTCTGTATTACGTTGTGATGTTGGCGTATATAAAATGCCTGTGTTTTTTTTCTTTGATCATGATTCTCTTTCATTCAATCATGTAATCACTAGTACCAATTGAATCGATCATATGAAGCGGTGTGTGTATATAATAATTTAGTAGTTTTCTTTTAATGTTTATCAAGAAGATAAACCAATAGTAATAAATGCATCTTATTAGAAGAAAAATGGACTCTCTCGTTTTTATGTGTACTTTGTTGTGTCTCTGTTTTCCAACAATATGTTACTTCGGATAGTCGACGCAGGACTTTATAAGGACAGAAGTAACTGTTAAGCAACTTCTCCTTCCATGCTTTAACATAATGTCTTACAGGAGAAAGTTGGCCACTTCTGGAACTTCAGCAGTATACCTACTGCTGAAGCTCCAAAAGTAGCCAAGTATAGTGATCCACATAAGGAGTCAAATAGTCATTACAGATAACGATCCATTTATTCCCCCTAATTAATTTTGGGAATAATCTAAGTAAATCTATCCCAATCCGATGGAATGACGCCATGGCAGAAGGGATAAGAACTAAATGACCTGCGGCTGTATTAGAATGGCTTTTCTGCGTTGGGCATTCTCGTCAGTGCTAACGTACCACCGGACAGTGCGATAGAGACCTGGCCACTAAAATAGTTTTCTCACTCTGTCGTATGTTCTAGCAAATCTTAAGTGCCCGGCCTAGGTGCGTCATGAATATATCTCAGTATGTCTTTGCGCAGATGCTATGAAATAGGCGGCAGTCACATTATTCCGTCCGGATCAAACTTTTATTTACAAAGGATATCATCAAATAATTTATAAGATGTTTTAATGGTGATATAATTAGATGATATTATTTTCCTGACGTCTGAATCCTTCCTCTGCTCCACCATGATATCCGTAAAAGAGTCAATGATGCTCACCCTTTCTGAAGAAAATATGCTTTTCTCCACCTCATTACGAGAAAGGCGTTCGGTGTCTTTATGCTTTTTACCAATCTCATATACAATGGAAATCAAATTCTTGGAAGCGTAAAGCCCATCGCGCAAGTCTTCCAGAAGGATCTTGCATATATATATATATATATATTATTTAGATATATTAGGATCTAATGGAAGACATTTTACAAATTGTAAAAGAATGAAAAAATAAAGAAAGACGTTAAAGGAAAAAATACATAAAAGAAAGAAAAATTATAATACTTTGGGGGAATAAGTCCTCTTATATTTTTAAAGCTCCGCGAGTTTATGGATGAGTGGCTGCCAGATAATTAAGCAGACACTCAATTCCCTTGGGGGTATAGTAATTTTGGATTGTAGGTCCCTCCACCAGTTATAGCACGTACCTCCTTCGGGAGCTGTTGCAGAGGCTGTCATTCAGGATGGTGGTAGACCTTCTTCTGAGGTTAAATTTTAAAAGTAATAAATGAAATTATTTAAAATTCTTTGTAACTTTGTAAAGCATTTTGCATTTCCATTGTATTTTGAAAACAGACGCAAGTCAACGTCACATGAATCTTGTTCTGAGAGGTTTTAGAGATAAGATAATAAGCCCATCTTCTGGATGTATATTTTTATGGAATGTGGCCAACATGATTCAGTCTTTACTTATTTGAAACTGTATTTTATTTTAGTTTTACAGATTCGTAATAAGGTTTCGGAGAAATTTCTTTTTAGGTTGTTTTGGTTGTCCTATTAACACAAGCGCAGTTATCAAGTTTAATAAAAAAAGTTTTTCATATTATTTAAATGTATAGAATGTACTAATTGACAATTGTCATAAAAACATAGAAAAAAAGATTTTCTACCTTCTCAGAAAACAACTCAGCGATAAAACGCCATTGACAGAAATAATGCTCAACTCAGCCCAACAAAAATGCAAAATAAATCATATGTGATCAAGGGGAGCCTGTATCGTGTGATGAAATCATTGACATCAATCCTATTGCAAAACAATGCGAGTGAATCGCTGTTTTGAAATACCTCATCTGATGGAATTCGACTGTTCCCGGAGTTTCGTTTCACCACCACGAAACTAAAAAAATTACTTAATATTTTCTACTTTCTTTATCTAAACAATTATAAGCTAAATTTATAAATAAAAAAGCCTAAAGTAAAGTCATATGTTGTTATGTGAAATATATAACGTTATTTTAGCTTCAAAGCTAGTGGAATTTCAAAAATTTAATGTGATTTCTACATTAGGTTTCATCTGAAGTCTAATTTGTGAGATTTTTGAATCATGCTGTAGTCTAGTGAACAGGAAAGAAGTAAGAGTTTAACCATTTCAAAATCATTGGTTTCGCAGTGAAACCACATAATGCGTATTTTATTACTGCGCATGATCGAAAAACAGCGTGAAGTTTCTTTCATAACTTAAGAGCCAGATATATAGGCCTACTAATAAAAAAAATCCTGTTTAATTATTCACAAAGATATCGGAATTGAAACAGCTAAATTGCTTTTGATCTCTAATAGACACAAAGTGATGAGAGTTCTTGAACAAATCGATATTTTTAAAATTAAATCTTCGAAAGTGAATTGAATTTTATAAAGGAGTTGAATATCATGAATACTCACGTATACTTATAAATTAAATACATAATTTAAGTTATATTTCGTAGATAACTTTTTCGGAGGAAAAATAGCCCGGTAGTGTGCATTTGTTTCATTGTGAAACCATAAATTTCTTGAAAATAAAAAAAAAATAAATTTTTTTAATTTACATGTTCTTATCAGCTACATGTCTAATACTCGTCTTTGAAATAAATTTAGTAATTTTAAGAACGAGACATGCAGTAGCGACGGTTGTTTTCTTTTTGCGTAAAAGAAAGCTCATGTGAGCATTCATTACGAAACCAATGAGTGCTTAAGTGCTAAATGATCACTCAAAAACAATCAATAGCGATAGAATTAATTTACAAATAAATTTAAAATTACGAATGATCCGTAAAAGATAAAAGCATTAAAATGAAATTTGAATTTTATATTTTAAAATTTTCTGTATAATCCGAGGGTATTAATATTTTATTGAACCTTGGCGCTGAAAATCTTGAGGGCCTTCAGAACAAGTCTCACCTGGCCTGCCATACTGTTATACGATAATAGAAATCTTATTACAAAATAACTTAGTAAATTTTGTTTGATTAGATATGTCTAAGAGACCTTCACCTCTGTATCCATTTTCCAAAGATACTCTATACTTCGTAATTAAAACCCAACAATGCGATGTGTTCACGAAATATCTACCACTATTTTAATGCAAGCTATTTCTTTTTAATATTTACTAAATACGCGTAATAACGCGGGGCTGAGCATTGAAATTCCTTAATATAAAGCTTGGATTCTTATATCCTGGTTGGTAAACAAACATTGGAGTATACGTTGTTATTATTTGATCGACATTAATTTTCAAAACGAGAAGCACACATTATGCGAAGCTTAAGTACTGAGATTGGATTTTTACACTGTGTAAAAATGAAACTGGTATTGAAAATAAATAATACAATTGTGCAAGAAATTAACCTACTTGAACACGAATATCATAGTGAAAAGCCTGTACTGTGTCTTATTTCAGAGATATGAAATACTATAAAGCACGAAAAAAATTTTAAAAAATAAAATTTTTAGACGATGTTAAAACATGAAACAACGTGAAGAACAATTGGCCCCAGAATCACCAAAATAATTCAGTGTCATATAAGATAAGTTGGAAACCAGCGGGAGGTTTCTCAACCCGGCATTCTTCTAGAAATTCTAAAATAATTCGGCAGGTTTACTTTTTACAGTCGCTGTGAAGGCAATGAAGGGAATCGAGGATGGATTTTCGACCGCGTCTCATTGACCAATTGGATCTGAAATTTCATATAAATTCACATTTATGAAGACTAATTTTCGATTTCATGAATATTTTTATTTCAGTCATATCCATTAACAGTCAAACCAGAATAAAGTCCATACTTCTTTGGATTCTGTCCAAAATTAGATAGGGAATTGTAATTTGAAAATATAGAACCATCCATTTAACTTATTGTGTTTTTGAGTTATCTCGGTCACATGTGTGCAAATAAGTATATATAAAGATAGTCAAATCTTAGACGGATCTACTTCGCTAGTTTTCCAAACAAAATAAGTTCTTCAAAAGGTAGAAAAAGTTGAATTATTTCAATGATTTGGTTTTGAAAAAAAACTGTTAATGAATCATTCACAAAATCCTTTAAATTGAAAGATACCGCCTATAAGTATTTTATTTGAATTACACTATATAACTGTGGATTAAACTATTTTTCTTTATTTTGTAATGTTTGAAATTTGCTTCATTTTAATAGTGAAGCAGATTAGCTGAAAAATATTAGGATTTTGGCCACCAGAATGAAATTTGGTAAGTCAAGTCTGAATGTGTTGATGTTGAATATTTGGCCCAGATCCCAATGATTAGCTTCCGAGTTTCAAAATGGCGGCAAAAAGGGCTACTCATGCGTGTAAAAATGAAAATTGTTATTTTCATTTATTTTTTAAATTTTTTGTAATTATAATTATTATACTTAAGGGCTATATTTAGTACTACCCTAATGTTCACGCAAAATGGCAGATAGTGGGCCAGAAAAGAAACAAAATAGAAAAACGGCAATTTACATCTTTTCTGTACGCTTTTGTGCAGACATCAGAGACACCTACAAATTCATCATTTAAAACTAGTGACCCTAAATTCTTTTTATTTATTTTGTGATCTTGACAGAACAAATGAATGTGTCATTCAAGCTTCATTATTAGGAATCGCACTGACAATTTACTATATAACGGTTCAGTTAGGTGATGAAAAATTATTAGAAAAATTAATCTCCACAGATTTTTGTGAAATGGAGACCAAGTACCATAAGGGATGTTCTGTTTCTTTTAGAGCATGAGGAAGAAGTGATGAAAGACAGTCTTCGAATAAAAGCATGACCGATGTGAAATCCTTCTATATGGTACACTTCTGGCAGTGCTTGTTGAGTAAATTCAAGATTTGTATATATTTAGTGATACATCTCCTGTTCTGATGCTTTCTCAATTGATAATTTTTTCGAAAAAGAACGAAGTCCCTTGGATTTTATAATAATGCCTTATTCAGTGCAAAATTGAAGGGTATGCTACTCTCATTTATTCATGGGTTACAAACTAACAAATCCGGTCATGTTTTTTTCCGAAAACAATTTAGGCAGTGTTGTGAAGCATGCGTATGAATTTAATGCGCAGTGACGGAATGTGCTTTGTACGCGCAGCAAATATTCTTCGTAGGAACATATTTCAAAAATATCCTACCTTTAAGTGATCATTTAAGAATGGATTTCAAGAACCTGGATCAAGTATCAACCTGGCTATTCATAATGAAACAAATCCAATGGAAATTTCCTGAAAGGTATGGCGAAGATAGCATTGTATGTATGTTGAATCTACACATTGAAATGGTTGTGATGAGCCTGCTTGGTGCATGATTAGAAGACTCGAGCTCTGTTGATCTCATTTTGTTTTCAGAAACAGAAAATGCTGGATCTCCTTATTCCTTTTTAAATGCAGCCATGTCAAACGAATACTCTATGTCAACCAGGCAACGAGTTCTGTACTTTTTATTTTACAAAAAGAGGCGTATCGTGCAAAGATGACTTGTGCGTTGGAGTATGACTTGTGGGCAAAGAAAAAGGCAAACGAACTCCTGAGTTTGCGTACTGGAATGCTGTATTGGAAATGGAAACTCATCTTCTTGCTTGGATTGCAAGTATAAGAGAGGGAAACTTCCCTATATATCTTGGAGAAATCATTCCTTTTTTCTCTTTAGACAGTGTGCATTATGTCAGATGGGTACCAGCTATTTGAAAAAGCATCACTGAGTTTAAACAACATCTTTACATTTATCATGAATTACTGAAAGTGTATTTTGTCACTAAGAAGAGTGACCATTTTCTGCAATATCGGATGATTCAGCACATGAGCAAAACAACAAACTAATCAAAAGTGATGGGGAAACTATCGGAATTCTTGATAATACAAATGCACTGCAAAATTACGTGGTGGCCGAAACAGAAATTTAAAGAATGATAACTGAATATGAGGAAGTAGCTACTATACGAAAGAAATGATATTCATGGTAATCCGTTTAGTCACACCGAAGACACAAGATCATTTGAGGTTAATATAAACGCATTCTTGCACTCTTAGAAACTTTTCAAAAACATGGAAATCCATTTGAGGAAGATCATCTAGTTACTGACGTTACTAATGTGATGGTTGGAGAAGAACCAGAAATAACTGTGTAAGCGGCAAAGAAAATAGGTTATGACCAGTATGACTCTTATGTAAAAGATAGATTAATAGAATGTAGTTCATATCTTAAAAAGCCATCCCAAATATTTGCTATTAAAAAATAACAGAAAGTAGTGTCACTGGTACATACAATTGTCCGGTCACTGAAAATCATCAGAAACCAAGCGTTACCGCAATTGCCATCGATGATGCAGCATAGGTACACATATTACCAACACATACTGCAAAAATATTTGGATAAATATGTATAAAACATTTTTATTCCACATTCGCTACATCGTCTTGAAGATAATATGCGTGCCGATATTGTGTTTGGCAGGTATATTGATGGTATTTTAAAATCAGAAATGTAAGTCTCGTGGTAGTGGGTAGAAAATTATTCTTAAAGCAAGCAAGCGCAGCGATTTCGAAAATATTTCCAAACATTTTAATGGTAGATGCAAGTAAGTCTCAATTGTTCCATTACCTCGCTGAGACTATACTCAAGTAATGTAGTTAGTTACCTCTGATAAATTAGTGATTTGCATTGATGAAGATACTTGAAAGACACTCAATCTGAGCTTCATTTGAACATAGAAGACATTTCACAATAGTTACATGAAGAAGGTGGGGCTGATAACTACAGCACGTTAAACATGCAGTTGTTAAGTGGTCATTGAAAAGTAATGATTGTGATAGTTGATTCAGATGTGTACGTTGTTGCTCTATTTGCATTCCGGCAACTCAATGCAATGGGTTTTCAGGAATTATTGTTAGAATCAATTAATTCACTGTGAAAAGAAAAATGTGATGCTTTAACTTTTTTTCACTCATACACGGTGTGGATACAGTATCAGCATTTGCCGAAATAGGAAAGCCGACATTAAATATATTTCATGAGGTAGTACCAGTTTTTATTCGGTTCTCAAGTAGCTTATGGGGCATGTCGGATAAGGAATATAACATACTTTAACGATTTACTGTACTTGTGTTTAGGAAAACCAGGGCGGTTGAAGTCATCAATGAATGCGGAAAGATTCTGTTTACAATACACAACCGTGCAATTGAAAATGTTCAACTTGCATCTGTGGCATTAGGACACCATATAAAACGTGCTTTCTTACAGGCTGACAACTTACGCCAATGTTTAATAAAAAATCCAACACTCGCCACGCCAGAAGATTGTGAATGGAAATAGGTAGAAACTCTCATAAAGGGCTATACACTCTTATAAACAAATCTTCAAGAAACATACAACAAATGTCTCGAGATCATTTCCTGCAATGTCAAAGCAAAACGTTCGTCATCTTTTAAATGCCACAAGCACAATCACCTGTTTACGTTCGATGGAGTATATATATATATTCAACTATATATATTCAAATAAAATGTGTTTAAATTTCATTTTTGTGTCACATTCCATTATCTATAGATTTTATACAAAATTATTAGCAACAAAAATATCCCAGTATCAGCGATTTTAATTTTTTTTGCACATGCAGCCATTTTTGGCCGCCATCTTGAAAGCAGGGGTGCAATGGATGGGGTCTGGGCAAAAAGTTTTACCTCATTACACGTTTCTAAACTGTGCAAAGTTTTATGCTGGCAGACGAAAACCTAATATTCTCACTAAAATTATGACTATCCTACCTAACTATAAGTAGTATTCATGAAAAATTCAACTTTGAGAGACAAAACAATTTCAGAAATAGATTTATCCGCATGACACAGCTATCTATTTTATCCATTATTAATGTTGTGCGTTCTTTAGGATCTCAATAATAATTCTAATTATTAAAAATATTTTTTTCATTCATCAGGTAAAATTAATTGAGTGGAAGTCTCCTTCAAAAAAAAAAGAACATAAGTACATGGAACCGCTACTCTGGTATTTTGTCATGGCAGCAGAAATGGTTGCTGGTGCAGATTTTGGCCTAATGTCGTTTGAAGCCGTTGTCAGCTAGGAAAGGATTGTTAAATGAGTTGCCATTATTATCTTTATATATAAAAGGGAAATACAGTGAAACCTCTTCGAACGGCCACCCCTGCATAGCGGCCACCCCTCTTAACGTCCAATTTTTCGTGGCACGGATTTTTCGGCCCATAGACATATTGTTAAAATAACCCCTAGCAACGGCCACCCAACTCTTCTGAACGGCCGCCGGGTGGTTCGTCCATTCCATTTAACAAACACATCGGTTAGAGATTTACTTTTTAAACTGAAAAACGAACTTGAAAAAATGGTTTTTTTTTCCGAGAAGGGTAAAAACTTAAAACAGTCCAAATTGTAGACTTTTTTCAAAAAATGTAAAACATTATTAAAGAAAGTACCATTTTATCTTTAGATAAGTCTCAAACTTCATTTTAAATAAGAAATATGAGTCAAACTTGTTTATACTATGTATTATAGCAATTATATTGTAAGCGTAACTAAAACCCTTCAGAGCGGCCACCCCCTCTGAGCGGCCGGTTTTTTTCGGAACGGAAGGGTGGCCGCTCAGAGGGATTTCACTGTACCATGACTTATTCATCACGAAATCTCTCATACCAAGAAGCCTAGAAACTTGAATTTGGCAGGAGGTTGCTTCGTCGGTATTAGGTGCTCACAAAAAAATATTTTTCGTAATTTCAACTAGAATTTGAATTAATTAAAAATAACCTTAAATTTTAACGCTCTTCCGGAATAACTTATGAAGAATTACAAAAAACATTTTTTACATCATCTGAAAGAAGAAAAAAATTAGCTTTTCATTGACACCAATCTTATTTCCATGCGACATTTTGTTCAATTTTGAATAATGTTTCAAAATGTTTTGAAACATGAGTTGCAACAATGTTTTCAATGTTGCAAATAAAATTCAAAGACACTTCACTACTTTAGCAAATCTTTTATTCACTCGCTTTTGCGATTGGTGTGGTTGTGATAGTATAAATTCTTTTCTTGTGAAATTAAATCCAAAGAAGAATTTTCACTTTAGTATTCAATGCTCTGCTGAAATATTGTATCGCACCTGCTTTAAAGTAATATTTTTTAAGCCGTGAAAACAGATATTTGAATTCAGGTTTTTTTGTTTGTATGAGGTAGACTGAAATGATTTTCATCCGTTCTTTAAGCATTTAATCTCATGCTTTCTTGCCATTTTAACATTATGAGGAGTGAAATCGTTTCAAATTTTTGTATATTGCATTATAGTACATTTTTACTATAATTTTGGCTGGCTTAAGAGCACAGTACTGTAGCCAAACTTGAATAACCTCAAGGGATAACTCCTCAAATTTGACTTTAAATTTTGAGCAGTTCAGAACTTATGGGAGAAAGCCACCTTAACGGTAAAGGTAAGAGTCGTGAAGTTGGTGACGGAACATTATCTTGACTTTACATATAAAAGGCAAATACCATGAGTCACTCATCACGAAATTTCCCAAACCATAAGGCCTAGAAACTTGAAATTGACAGCTGGATGCTTTTGGGGTAGTAGGTGCTAAATAAGAAAGGACTTTTCGAAATTATAATTAGAATTTTATTTAATTAAAAATTACCTTGAATTTTAATGTTTTTCCGCAATAACTTTAGAATATATAGTAGCACAAAAATCATTTTAACTTCATCTTCAAGTTTAAAAAATTAGCTTTTCAAAGACACCAATTTAATTTCCATTCAACATTCTGTTTAATTTTACTTAATTTTTTAAAAAATGTTTCCAAACGTAGCGAGGTTTCCTCAAGGTCACAGTTCTACATTTTGGACTAGACCAGATAGCAAAAAAAGCTTGTCTAAAATTTTTTGGAAACCTTGTCTTCGGCAAGGCTAAAGGGTTGTCACAAAGATTTCCTTGACAAGGGTTGAAACTTTCGACAAGGTAGCGGAAAGGTTCGCTAGTCAACAAGAAACAAGGTTTCCTGTAAGGTTTTTTGTAAGATTTCCCCAAGATTTTCGTACAAGCTTGTTTCAGGCTTTCCTTAAGCTTGTTTCAGCTTTCCTCGAGCTTGTTTCAGCTTTCCTCAAGCTTGTTTCAGGTTTTTAGGAGCCCTCCTTAGGCAGACACAATAGAACCAACCTACGAAGCCGTACTCCTACAGAGTGCTCCAACCTCCTTTTTTATTCCGCTTCTTCTGTCGTCATCTTAGTTCAACTTAGAGTTATCTGGAATGTCGATTAATTAGGAATCTTAATTAATCACAGTTTAATAATCGATTTCAATTAATTTGATTAATCTAATTTTTCATTGAACTTAATTGTACGATTTCGTTGTAGATTGTACCTTTTCACAATTTTCAAAAATTATTACTTCTTAAAATGTTTAATTAAATAAAAGTTTTAAGCCAATTTTCAGACAGTATTCTCACTTTTTGCTAAGAACTTCTGAAATAATTATTACAAGAAGACCCATCGTAGAGAGTAGAAAGTTTTTTTTTTACTTATCTGAATTTAAATGTCGTACGTTCTTTTCACCCAACATTAATAAACATTTCGAAATTCATTCAAAAACAAACTGTAACAATGCTTTCTATTATTAGAATTAAATTCAAACCAATTTATTCATATATATTAAATTATTCATTCCAATACTTTTAAAAATTCAAAGTAATAAATAGAAAATTTCAGATGTTCTACTATAATAAGAACAGAAAAGAAAGGGAAAGGGAACACAAGAACGGGAATAAACTCAATTAATTCAGTTAATTTAATTTTATTTCTCTGTATAAGACTTCTCAAAGAAAGCACTTTTTCTCAAATGTCGTTTCAAGATAATTAATTCACAGAAATTATTTTACACAGAACTTTCAATTCGCTTAAAACTTGAATTATTCTCATTTTTGAAACTATTTCACAAGAATCCTCTCATCTGGAATGATATTCCTTAGACTTTCTCGTATATTTCTGCACAGAAGATATCAGTTACAGTGTAATATTTGCAATACTTTTTCCTGGGGTTGTTCCCAAAGTGACTCTAGGGCGGACATTGGAATATCAAGTTCCTCACACAGGCGACGCGAGATATACCTTTACATACATTCTTTGATTCGATTTCATGGGATTTTACATTTTAGCGGATAACTTGTTAAGCTGCCGGGATGTGCAGTTTTTGAAGAGGGGAGCAATATCACTAAGCTTTAAAGCCGTTTCCTTGAGATGCTAATCTTGGCAACAAACTTGGCTACTTGGTTTTAAATTTGGCGACCATTTCGGCGACTTGGCGGCAAAGCTGGCGATTTTGGCGACAAAAGAAATTTTCTAGAGGGACCTCAAACTTTCAACCTATATTTACCTGCTTCATGAACTTTCTGGAGATTACGTCACTTCCTACGTAATGAAGTCATTCCTTCTGAAAAAGTGTAAAAGCAAGCTCTCAAGCCAAGAAGAGTTTGTTGGATTTTGATCAGCAAGCAAGCTGGTGAGCTAAGAAGCCTTTGAGCACGTGTGGAGATTTTAATAGTAACCTCTGTTGTGAGTTCTTACAAATGCTGTTTTAATACTTGTGCTACATTTCCTTGCTTAGAATATTTGTAAAATAAAGAGTTTTACTTTTTTTAATCCTGTTTATTGGACTGCATTCACGTACACTCACAAGTCGATTTTGTCACAATATGGAGAAGATCGTGAAAAAATAATCGAGCCTTTTGGGATATATTCGAAAATATTTATTTTAAATACCATGTACTGACTCTGACTTTGCGCCCTCATGTTTCTGCATGATTTCGATGCTTATCGTATACCTGACGCACCCTTAAGTTTTACCACTTTTTTGAAACATTTTGAATAAAACAAACTACAATATACACGATGCCTCAATAGCGATCAATGGAAAAGGGCGTAATGGATCTATATTTAAATCTATTATCAGGTTATTTATAGACTGATAATTTCTTTACGGATTAATTTAGAACTTATTGTTTCAGTGGATTTGCATAATAATCATTCACATCAACATACATTTTTTTACAGACACTTTTTACAAATTCTATCTGTTAATAAAACTTACCACTATTTTAATACCAGAATTTTCTATATAAATGTTTTATAAGAGCTTCTGTACTCTCGTTTTCATTATTATTTTCTTATAATTTTTAGCTTGGACATTTATGTCTAGGCTGGTAAGAGAAATTATATTTTAATACTTAAAATATAATTTAAGTAATATTTAATCATAGACGTCGACTGTTTATTTCTGCTTTCATTGCACTTTCAATTAATTCCTTTTGCTCTGGTCCGCTTTTTTGGCTGACGAATTTTTGATTTGTTTCAAAATGCCGTATTACAGACGATGTTCTGTACACTGTTCCAGATGATGTACCACTGTTCCAGAACATAAAAAACACACCGCTTTGTCGCCTTTACTAGTCATGCCATATTTCTCAGTCCACCAAGTTTGAAATTCTCTGATACACTTACTATCTTGCACTTTTTGTTTTTTTGCTGAACTAGCCATATTAAATAACAGTTAAAAATCGTAAACATAACAGAAATAAACTTTAAAATACAGTTGTGTCAACGAAATTAACGATCGTGCTATGCGTAAACAAACTATGTGTCATTAGCAATTGTAGTCCACGATGTAACTACAATAACAAACGAGCGCGCTTCCTGCCCTCCGCCGGCATAAAAACCAATCCCACTATAGGCGCCTATGGGAATGTCTTTTATCATGCCAAGTTGATCATTGTGCCTGCTAGGGTTTCTGTGTTTACCTTGAATGGCGCGAAACTGAGTTTTTTCTTCATTGCATTTTGAAAACCTTCCATCTTTATGTACAATTAACAACTAATAACAAATTAATTTCAACTTTAAGACACTCAAGAAGTAATTCATTCTACATTAAATCAGACACATACATACAAAAAAACTACAAAGTAGAAATGTTTACCTTCTTATAACAGACTGCATCTCTCGGTCGTCGTCGAAATAGAAAAACTTTACAAAGCATTTCTCGCCAAAAAAGCGAAATATCGCCAAATATTGGCATCGAAAACATTCCCAATAGGCTATAGTGGGATTGGTTTTTATGCCCGCCGCCGCCCCGCGCACCGCGCCCGAACACTCCGTAGCGTAGGATCACTCGCGTTCTTTCGTAATATGCTTCAGAGTGAAGTTTTTGATCGGTGTCGAGCCCAAAATATTGGTTCGCCATCCATGCTTTAAGTTCACATGATTTGAAAGACAAAGAGAATAAAAGATGTTTCTTCGTTATACTTTCTCAGCTTGGTGATTCAGCGTCATCTCTTACCTCAATAGATGTACTTTCATCATACGTATATGGAAACGGATGGAACGATGAATTTACATCAGAATTTTACGTTTCGAATATTGGGCAACCGATGAAAACAAAATTTCAATAATTGCAAAAACTTGTTAGGAAACTAAATTCAGTTCATAGAGAAAGAAAAGAACCCGAAGCACACATTCCCTTTCCCTACCTCCGGAATTTTGTTTGTGTCAAATTTCGTAACTCTACGTCCGGCGATCTGTCCCACAAAATGTAGTCGCACGCAACTTTCTCCCTTATAATTAGTAGAGACAAAAATATGATGCAGCGGTTTTAATAAAATTTTTGATACATATAGGCAGGCGACAGATCCATATATTAAGAATGCAATCACAAAAAGTCCTCCCGTGTGTAACTCCAACATTTTTCGTTATCATTTGCTCCATTACCATGTCTGTTCATTTTCATCATCGGTTCTTGTTTCAAGAAAAGAAGTTCCGAGTTGATTCGCCAAGTACTTTATTAACGTGTTTTTTGCAAGCACGTATTTTTCCTCGTTAGTTGTTAAACCTAGAAGCAAGGGAAATGTTCCGTTACATTAATCTTGGAAGTGTCGCTTTAACTCAGTTCAAGAGAATGTTTCAATCACTCATGTCTTCTGCTTGAATAATGTTTCTTGCCAGATCTGTGCTTAGGTAATTCGGGGTCCAATTGGAAGCAATTATGGATAACACAAATGTATTTCACTTTTAATAAATAATGCACAATGGATAAAAAAAACATTAAGTTTCATTAAATAAATCAGTATTTTTTAAAATTTTTATAAATTTGCTTACTTAAAACATGATTTTTTGAAAAAAATGTATCTAAAAGAAATTTCTGTTGTTTTTTTATTGGATACATTGCACGTCCGTTAAGTTCTCTAGTAAATTAAGGCTTTAAAAATTATTTATCCAAGAACACTGAGAACGCTAGTTACGGAATCATTTATCTAACAAAAATAAATAAGAAATTTAGAGAAAAAGATGCCATTTTCAGTTTTGACTTCAGACTGAGCAAAATAAAGAAAAATTGAATTCCAGAACATATTTGAAAATAAGATTAGTAGAAAAATCAAGAGATGACCTAAAAATAAATTTAATTGTCGACTAATTCAAATTAAAAACTTTGGTATCACCGAATTTCAGCTTTAATGATGTCAGCTTTTCGTGAGTTTTTTGTATTAGTTTTAAAAATAGTTTCTTGTATTATTTTTAATAGAGAAAAAAATAAAAAGTCATCATGTTTTTCTTTAAGGAACCGATTGTTGTTCATGTAAACGGTAGAAGTTTAATAGATGACGAATTTCCTGAAATAGCTTATGATTTTATTAATGTAAATACAGAGGTACAACGACTATACATATTTTAAGAGGCTGAAAATGCAGAATCTCTAGAATGAAATTGTTTCGATTCTAAATGTGCGTCTGTAGTTCACTGAACTTTATTGCTAATCAAGTATATTTCTGAATCACAAAATGCCTAATGATAAAAAATGTTTATAGGAAAAGTTGGGAGGAAAGAAATTAACTCATTCAGATAAATATAACAGAAAAAAAATGTTGAAATATTTAACGTTTAAAAACTTTTAAATTTATCGTAAAAAAATGATTGTAACTACATAATTATAGCAAGTGTTATCTTCTAATAACTTTACGGAACCTCGTTCACACTAAGTTAATATTTGTTCCTATGTTGCATAACAAAATTTATTATTATGTTTTTTATATCAAATAAATAAATATTTTCATAAGGAAAAGAAAATTTCTCAATATATATTAGGATTATATTTAATATCCAAACTTAAGTTAATTAAATATAAATTCCTTTATATGGAAAATTTAGATAAAATAATAAATGTATTCTTAGTTTTAAGAATATTAAAAGAATGTTCAATATTAGCGCTGTCAATTGTCAAACTGTCCTTTGATTTTTTTACTAACTATTCTTTCCAACAAATTGCTGCAAATTTTGTTTAATTCTGAAAATATGACGCAATGACGCACGATTGGTAATTTATTTTAACATAATTTCAAAGAAAAATAAATATTTATTTTAACTGAGAATTATTGCATCCTTAATTTAAAACAAATCTACATTTGTGTGTCTCTAAATTTCATGAGAGTATTAGAGTATTAGAGTTTGGTTGTATGTAAAAACTGCTAATATCTTGGAAGAGTTAAAAGCTGTCGGGGTTTGGTGAACTTGCTGCATGCCACCGTTTATAATCATGAAACGAAAATACGCAATTATCTCTACAAACCATGCCATCCCTTGAAATGGCAGAGGAATGTCAATGTCATGCTTATTATCCCCAAGTTATTGCAGCATATCTTATTAGCAATTATTCTTACCCAACTGTTGTAGTTTTATCTTAATTTTTTTATTACAGAGAATGTTAATCTGGACTCTGGGTTTCTGAAACAGTCAGCGAGCTGTAAAATGAAATGGAACGCCGTTGGTTACGAAGCAACCTTAAAATCACGAAAAAAATTCGTTGGGATAATGTTCTGAAATCAAAATTATACTTTATTTTAATTTGAGTGCATTCTTCCTGAACAATTTAAGATGTTAAAACAAGGCAATCCGAAATTTGGAAATAATTTTTCAAAATCTTCTTCAGGCTTCGAGTTGTTACCATTTACGATTAACTTTGATACTGGATAAATTTATTACGTAAATTGCAGAACATTAATAGAAATTTAATAAACAATTAAGGTAAAATCCAATAAATATATTATATATTCCAAGTAACAATAAAAACATTGATATATCCATGCATATTTGGTTTGTTTGTAAATTCAAATTATTTAAAGTGGAATAAAATAGTCTTGTTGGATAAATATCAGAGCAATGTTTTCAATAGAGTTAATTCACATTATGTCATGAAGCATCTCGCGGTATTTAGTGTGACATGCATCATAACTCTAATTTTTGCAAAGAAATATTTTAAACTACATTTTTATATAAAAAAACTGTTTAATTCTGATGAAGTAGATTAAAAATAAATCAGATTGGAAGGCTCTTCCTTAAAAATTTGTGAGAAGACTTAAAACTTTTTGTATAAAATAAACGACATTCATGAATGTCCTACTGTTCCAGCGACCCACATTCACCACAACAGCACTGACTACTACTAATTGCAGCTCCCTCCTTCCCATGGTACAAACCACAAAAGCGACGTTTGTTCCCTCCAGAATATCTCCAAGCGATTCCGACAATAATGATCCAATATTTCAAATATAGGTTAAGAATATTATTTTTTAAATTAATTTTCAACCATAATTCTAAATAACATAAAAATTCAGCCAATAGAAATCAAAATTTATTTGACAAAATAGAAGCTTTGGTTGTTAATTGTAATAAACACACCTTTTAAAAAAATCAATGAAAGAACTTAAGAACATTTGAGTTGAAGAACTCTTCATAAACCCCTAAGATCAATTTATGATATTCACTAAAGAATATATGGATAGTGTCTCTACTTGATAGCAACACGACTCTGTTCAATATGAAAGAAAATGTCTAAATTTCCGAAGGTCTTATCCCTGATTTAAAAATTATGAACGCATTATTTTTAAATGCGTTACAAATCCAAAGACGAAAAATAACACTGCGCTGCAAAAAAATTTTTTTTCGAACCCCGACACCATTCCTGGAAATTCTTATGTAAAATGATCCCCTGAATCCGAATATGACCCCCCCTTTTGTCCCATCACCCACCGTTTTCTCGGGACGCCCCCTTCCTCCTCCCTATTTTCATCACTGTCCGGTAATTTTATGGCCATTAATTTGATTTGGAGGGGGGAAACAATTATTTTAACCTTTAAATATCTTCTGAATGGCTACAGAGGTGAAAAGTTCTAAAATATGAACATTTGTAGCAAGGGGGGAGATTTGGTAGCTATTTGTCCCTTTAAATTTTAAAAAAAATCAATAAATATGACCGGTTTTTCTGGTTTGTTTTCGCAATTTTTTCACTTATTTTCTACATATTCCAGCTTCCAGCCACCAATTTTCCTCACCCAAACACCCCACATAATAAAAATATATTGCAACAATTTTGTCTAAAAGCGGGTGAGGGGGAGAGGTCCCGAAGCCCCCCTAGTAGCATGAACTCATCGTTTTTTGCCTGGCCTTTCATCGAATTCATCGGAAACTGATCCAGTATCTTCGAGACCATATAGTTTCGATCAGTATCCGAGAACCGGTTTCAGTTTTGGTAAATTTGATCGGAAAATGATATGTTTATGAGCAGTATTTCCGATGAAAATTTGCCGATCGGAAATTCCCGGCATATAGATATCGTTCCGATATCGGATAATGCATGAAATCACTGTTAGTCGAATTTGATTGGTCAACGATCCTGTGATGTGTCGTTCGAGAGTATTTTCAACTTCAACTTCAATGGCTGCCACTACTCGACCTGACTGCTAGATTTGACCATCTTTCATTTGGAAAAAATGTAAGTATCTATTTTATTCTTAATTATCTGTATTAGTTTTATTACTTACGGTATGTTTAGTAAATGAATAAAATTATTATAACGCATTTTTGAAAGTTAGATATACTAAAGTTCCTATTCAGCAACTACAGTAGGTATAACATTAACACAAAACCTATGATTGAATAATTATCATTCTCAGTGCAAAACAATATATTCATGCTAGAATAATTACTTACTCTCTGTGTATAAAGAAGTTTGCACACGCATGCATAAAAAAAAATTCGTGGTAATTTTCGACAATGTAAGCAATCGTTCTCGTACAATTTTCTCCTCTCCGCTCGAATGTAAACAAACGTTCTCGCAGTCTTATCCAGTTCATCTTTCTCTGCCAGTCAATTCTAGAAGTTTTCAGTGCCTATCAGCTGTGGGTAACAATATAATAACAGTTAATTTCTGTTTATCTTATAAATTAGGATTTTTTCCCCCTCGAAATTGGCCATTTTCAATTTTTTCAAAATTCAGTTTTTCTAAGCAAGTTTTGTTGTTTTTCTAAGTTGTTTGGGGCAATTTCTCTTCCAAAATTGTGTGTATAACATTAAAACTGTTTTTAAAAGCTTCGCCTTGTTCATACGAACAAGAATATATAACATATATGTGAAATTTTCTCTTACCCAAAAATTAAAGTATCTGTTCGTTCACATGCAACTTAGAGAGATCATTCAACCAGATGAATAAATTTTGCTTTTTTCCTTTTTCTTCTTATATACACACTGTTAGATTCTCATTTAGTTCTTATCAGTTGTGGGTAACAATATTTTAACTGATTATTTCTGTTTATCTAAGAAATTAAGATTTTTTCCCCCTCGAAATAGGCCATTTTCAATTTTTTCAAAATCTAGTTGTTTTTTCTAAGCTTTTTGCAAATTTATCTTCCAGTATTACCTGTATAACATTAAAACTGTTTTTAAAAGCTTCGCCTTGTTCATACGAACAAGAATATATAACATATATGTGAAATTTTCTCTTACCCAAAAATTAAAGTATCTGTTCATTCACATGCAACTTAGAGAGATCATTCAACCAGATGAATAAATTTTGCTTTTTTCCATTTTCTTCTTATATACACACTGTTAGCTTCTCATTTAGTTCATATCAGTTGCGGGTAACAAATTTTAACTGATTATTACTGTTTATCTAACAAATTAAAAAATTTTTCCCTCGAAATTGTCCATTTTCAATTTTTTCAAAATCCAGATGTTTTTCTAAGTTTGGGGGCAATATCTCTTCCAGTATTGTGTTAATAGCAATAGGTTTCAATTTATTTAAGGAGGATGCTGTATTTTTAAATACTATTAAAGTATCTTATGGAATCATCAAAATTTTAAATTAAAGAACAGTATCAAATCATGCATTTAATCAATTTTCATTCTTTCAGTGTGATTTTCTGAGTGGCATTGCAGGATTCTCAGCAAGCTGCTTTCTACTATTATGTCATTCTCATAAACAAGTTGATATTTGGTAATTTTTTATTTTGTACTTTCTTGATGGTTATGCTTGATGCCATATATATATGTGTGTGTGTGTTATCTGGGTTTCTGTGGCTAATATGATACTTTAGAAAATATGAGAGGATATTGCAGGAGAATGTTCTGCATTGTAATAAAGTGTGATTGCTTCTTATCCATCAAAAATCTTGGCTTTTGATGATGGGCATACCTTACAAATCTTTGGAGTTTGATAGTGGATTTGATATTGAACTCTTGAGCAAAATCTTTTATCTCCAACTTTTCATTTTTCTCTCAGAAAAAGAAACCTAATTAATGAACAGTTGAAATGACAGTCCAAACCGAGGGATTTAATGTGAACAAATGAATTTGTTTTGAAAATAATTCAAACTTTCAAATAGAAACAGTAAGTAAAAATAATCTGTCAATATTGTAAGATTGTTTATTTATAATTTTCATTAACCGAAAAGAAGTTTTATCTACTTTATAGATAAACTATAAAGCATTTTGTCTCATCTGACTACAGTCTGAAACATTTACTAGCTATTGCAAGTATGTCATTCATGTTCCATGTTTTTATGGGTAAAGGCAGGGACATTTCAATAGAATGAAGAAAAAAATACTTTAAATTTTAAGGGTTTTGAACTTTATATTATATTGAACTTTATTTTAACTTAAAGGGATAGGATTTTGAATTTTGTGTGTTATTACTTTTAATTTTCATATTTGGTTTGATGATTCCTTTTGAAACCTCCTGGGAAAGAAAAACTAATTTCCACCTCCTTCTCTTATGAAGCCAGAAACCAGTTCTTCACATCCCAGAATAATTTGGTTAATTATCTTTTGAATGGTTCCATAGAATTTTCATTCAGAAACTTGCCTGGAATTTAATAAATTTGTTGAGTGATTTATCTCTTCAAATCAATGTGTGATTTATATATAATTGTTGTAAATTAATAATGGTACATTGATTTCTTTTTAAATAGGTGCCATGAGAAATTTCATCTTTTTGTCAGCAACAGAAGTGGCAAATATAGTAACGGAGGAAAGATTCTCGGAGCATATCCAATACAGACATAATAAATAAATAAAAGTGTAAAATGATCATAAATAAAAATATATATGTGTAAAATAAAAGTGTAAAGTTTCCTTTTTGCAATTCTCTTTTGTTTAATCTTTCTAGAAATATACAGATTTATAGACATCTTGAGTGAAATACTGTAATGTTTACTGCTGTGCAAAGAATGAAAAAAGTTATTGGAAGGAAATTATAGCATTAATTTATTTACAGAATTGTGCATATCGAACCTTGAATGCAAGAGGGCCGCAAGTGCGAAAATTTGGAATGTTGTTTCTCTGTTTTTTCTGCTCATTTAAATTTGGAAAACAAAAATGTTTAGCACCTCTGTGGCTCTATTACATTCAATACAATATTTTCACGCTTGCGTTCAAGGTGAGATATGATAAAATGTGTTGGTTACTTTTTTTGCTTTTGTAAAGAGATCATGTAAAGAAGAAAATTATTCATTTTGCCCAGAATATGGTACTGATTTCAGCATTGCCCGCACTAGTAAGGACAACATTTCAAACATATAATATGCTACTAAAAATAGCAAAAGCAATAAAATAGTTTTTTCGGAAAGATCAGAACAATTTAGAAGTTATCTGTGCAGAATGTCTTTACTTAAATATAAAAATTGTTAAAATTCCTATTTTTTTCACTGTGCATAAATTTTCCTTGTATAAAACTTGTTTGTGCAGGGCTTTGCACCTCCTAGCAAAAATGTTTTTTTTTTCTTTGAATGTTGGCATGAAGCTCATTTATGCTTAAAGCTTTGCTTTGTACATTAAAAACATATTTGTTCTTTGCACTGGGCGGCCATATAGGGTGCGTGGAGGCCCCGGTACATAAGGGGCCTCCGACAGGGGACTGAAAATCAACATTTTTTGCTAGCAAAAAATATATTTATAAGCAATTATTTGTCAACCATAATATTATAGATAATTTACAATTTTTATCATGAGTTTAAGCTTATCAAATTTTTAAATTTATTGTTCATGGAGCTTTGCAGCTTATAACTGTAACACATTTAACCCAAAAAAGTTATGCCCAATACTCCATCCAAGTGAAAGAAAAAGAAAATTCGGACAATTTTGATTGTAGCGTCAAATTAAAAATTGTCTACATCACAAGAAACTTTATTTTAATAATTCTATGAACTATAACCAAAAGGATTTTCATTCAGAAAATGTAACAAACTTTTTTACTATATTTTGTGAGTCATCAGTGGAGAGTTCATAATAAACATGTCAAATAAATCAGCTGTATAATTTGGAAAGTTTTGTCATATTAACTTTGAATTTAAAGTATCACAACTTCCCTAATTATAATTTGATTCCTAATTATTATTTCCTAATTATAATTTGTTAAATAGCTGGGAAAGTGAATTATGCAAAAGTGTCATGCATTATTTTTTGAGGAGGGGCCCCCTAAAACATTTTGTGGGGCCTAAGTTGTTAGCGCCACCACTGGTTCTTTGGCATCTCATAAATTAAAAATATTAATAATAGGGTATTTTTTGATAACCCTGTGCTTATTGCAGGGGTGATTGTGGCTTTTTTCCCTGGTTTTTCATATTTCTTATAAAAAGTTTCATTTAGCTACAAAAATAATCCCTCATGAAATGATTTTTTTAAGAAAATGAAAAATAGGACTTCTAATTATATTTTAAATAAAACATTTCATCCTAGAACTCCGTAGTATAGGTTATAATTTGTGCAGTCCGTATTAGAAGCCGAAATTGCGAAGAAACTACGGAGAATCCGTAGTTGTTTGAGTCTTTGGTACTCTTAAATTTTAAAAAGATTTATCAGAAAATACCGGAATTCCGGTATTAAGGATGAAGAAAATACCGGATTTCTGGGATAATACCGGAACACAATCGCCCCTGTTATTGCCAAAACCTTTCCAACCTGAAATCAACTGGCCATCTTTTTGATTAAAAAAAAACAACCATTTATTGAACAACCAATTTTTCATCGTACACACATCCAAATCTGTTTGTATATTCATCTAAAAGTTATCGAAAATTCATCGCCATGAAACCACACTGCTCGGTTTTCTATCGTATCGGCTAGCAAAACTCATCCGATATCGATGATCGACTGATCTATGGCCGATGAGACATTTCGGAGCAATTCCCGATGAAAATCCATCGCTATCCGATAAGAATCCGGTCATCGGCCGATCATTGTGTGATCGGGTTTCGATGAAAGGCCTTTCAATGGCCGATGCCATTTTGCTACTAGGGCCTGACAAGAAAGTTTGGAAGATTCACTGTACAACGTTGCCGCTCTTTATTTTTATCACTATTATGTAATTTTATGGCCATGAATTTGATTTGGAGGGGGAAAGGATAATTTTGACACAAAAAATTTAAAAATAAAAATATAATATATAATAAATAACAATAATAGATAATATAATATAAAATATAATAAATGTAATTTATAATATAGTACCTTCATCTGGTGCTTGCTTTCCTCTTGTACCATGAAGTAGAAGTTTTTCGTACCAATGACCAGCAGTATTCTGCCAACATGCTCGCATTTTTGAATGCAAGCCATGCTCGTTTTTCTTTGCGATTCAGGTGTTTCATAAACGTTGAATCTTTAAAAAGTTGTCTAATCTGGGGGGCCCACGAAATTTTCTTCCTTGATTTTAGCCTCACTAAGACGAGGAAATTTAGTTTTCAAAAAGTTAAATCCATCACCTGTCTTACCCATTGCTTTCACAAACTGTTTGATCAATCCGAATTTGATGTGCAAAAGCGACAACGTTGTACAGTGAATCTTCCAAACTTTATTTTTATATCTTAATTATATTTATTATATATTATATATTATATTTTTATTTTTAAATTTAAGTGTTAAAATAATCCTTTCCCCCCCTCCAAATCAAATTCATAGCCATAAAATTACAGAACAGTGATAAAAATAAAGAGCGGAACGTTGTACAGTGAATCTTCCATACTTTCTTGTGAGGGCTTCGGGACCTCTCCCCCTCACACGCTTTTAGCCAAAATTGTTGCTATATATTTTTATTATATGGGGTGTTTGGGTGAGGAAAAGGGGGGCTGGAAGCTGGAATATGTAGAAAATAAGTGAAAAAATTGTGAAAACAAACCAGAAAAACCGGTCATTTTTATTGATTTTTTTTAAATTTGAGGGGACAAATCCCTCCCAAATCCCCCCCCCGTTACAGATATTCATATTTTAGAACTTTTCACCTCTGTAGCCCCTCAGAAGACATTTAACGGTTAAAATAATCGTTTTCCCCCTCCAAATCAAATTAATGGCCATAAAATTACCGGGGAGTGATAAAAATAGGGAGGAGGAAGGGGGCGTCCCGAGAAAACGGTGGGTGATGGGACAAAAGGGGGGTCATATTCGGATTCAGGGGATCATTTTACATAAGAATTTGCAGGAATGGTGTCGGGGCCGATTTTCATGCAGCGCAGTGTAATGAAGCGATAGAATTATAATTTGTAGAAGATTACGAAAAGAGAAGTACTAAAGGAAAGCGGATGAAATCTTCAGAGCGGATGAGATCTTGAAAGTGGGTTGCGTGATTATGTAAACTGATAGTGTACGAAATAGTGATTTGGAAGTAAAAAACAATAGTGCTAGGAACATCCTTTTTTCTTTTAGCTTGACCCTCTTAATTATCACATATTTTTTAAAACTCAACTACAGGCTTCTTAAAATTTTAGCGTGCTCCTCCTCGATACTTCTAAAGCAAAAATATTAAAATGTTACTGAAGGTATTTTACTATATTACCCTCTTAAGAATACGTGAGGCAACTTTTAAGAGAATTTCGATTTTTAGAAGTTTTGACCTTCAATATTGATTCAAAATTTCACAAGAGGTTTGGAAGAATATGTGCACTGCCTTTCAGTGCTTCTAGTATATCGGCGCTGCAATCATTCATCCAACTGGAAGAAACTCGATGATACCCTTTATGTTAAACATTTTAATACATCATGTTTAGTAACGTTAGAATAGTATTAAGGTATATGTTATATTCAGATAATTTTATTATTAAAACAAATATTATAACACGCTTACGTGTTATAATTATTTTTTCAGCATAGGCAGATTGAGTCATATTTCGCTTTAATTTAAAAATGCTAATGATATGTTTAAGTTTTCGTTTAAAGTTTAGATATCAGTGTAAAATTTGTGTCAATTTCAGGTACTTTAGTTTTGAGATATTGGTTCGTAAGAAAATTCTATTCGTCAGTTTAGAAGTTGTTTGGAGGTATTTGTAATTCAAGACATTTTGAAGAATGTCCAAAGCATAAATTGTTGTAAATTTAGAAAATCTTTCTAAAAGTTGTATGTAATTTATGAGACTGTTAGAATCTTTGTGTAACAATTTATCTCTGATAATTTCAGAATTTATTGAAATCGGATTCTTCTCTTTCATATAAGTTTCTGTTTTAACATACATCTAATTTCGATAAGATTCTTAATTAAAAAAATTATGATTGAAAAAAATAAACTGTAAATATTTAACTATCAAACTTCTTACTGTGTATTAATATAGAATTAAGCTATAATTAAACAAAATTTTATACAAGAAACTCGGTAAGCCTTTATAGGCGAAGTAATAACATACACTATAAGATTAATAGTTTCCAGTTAAATAAAGAATTTCACATTTAAAAAAATTCCAAAAAGGCTGGTAGCACATTCCTTAAACTTCTACCATGTAAAGAACAGTCTTCAACTCACATTTTACAGTGAAGATTCGGTCACAAGAGAAAATGGGACCGACCAGATATTCATGAAGAAGAAATTGATTCCGGTTCACCCCATTTCAAAAGTGGTTTAGCTTCCCGTGAGGAAAACTTGTATGCATTTTCGTGGAAATCGTAAGAATATATTTGGGAAGATATAAAGGCTTTCTTTAAAAATACCAAATTTATCCTCATGGTTTTTGTTTTCAACATACAGAGTTTTCAACCAAATTATACGACACTTAAAGCATAATCGGTGATAAGCCATTGAATCTTTTTAATAAAATTTGAAACAAAATCTTTGAATAATAAATGAAATATGAGTACTTGTATAAAATATTTCTGCGCATTGAGATGCATAGTATAATCTCAGATAGCATGTACACTTGCAGCAAGTTTAATTTTTCTTGATATTAGCTTGTCATGATAAACTTGATGTTGCAACTTTGCAGAAAACTTCCTGCAAAGTAGCAAAGCATAATCGACCAACCCACTTGCAAAGCAAGTTTGATGTGAAGTTGTTATGACAGCTTCACACCACGATTGCAAAATAAGTTTGCAGCAAAGATTATAGCACACTTACAGATAATCTTTGTTTCTATTTTAAAAAACATCCGATTTATAATGATATCTCCTAGACTGTTTTCTTTTTATTAATTCAATAAATGAATGATAATTTGTTAAAAAACTAACTTTTTTATTAAAAAAATGTGAAAAATTTTCCAACTTTTTACTAAATATAGAACTCGCACTTTAAAGAAAACTATCTATCAACTTTTTCTCACTGTTGAAATTTCAACCTTAATAAGCAAAATTAAACCTGAAAAACAGTCAATAGTTGTTGAAAAATAATAACTTACATCTTTTCCCATTTTAAAAGTAATTACTTTGTACCCTAAATTCATAATTTATTCTACGAGCAAAAAGTAGTTATTAACGAAAATCGCTATCTCTTTGACTTTAAATCATATTCTCAACACAAAATTTTAAAAATTAATGAAATCAAGAAAACAGTTTAAAATAAATCATATGCACGATCTAATAGCTCACTCTATCTTCTCCTCTAAGAATCTAGCTGGCCGAGTTACCGACGACAGGTTTAGGAAGCGAGATGTCGAGAGTTCGAATCGGAGTTTGTCTTCGTACTCTGCCTCTGCTATAGTTTGCAATGAGTTTGAGACGGCAAACATCCAACATGTTTGAGCGTGGTGACTAACTAGTTTGCGTTAATTTGTTTCAAGCTTGCACTCTTGCCGTTTCAAATTTGTTGCAAGCTTGTAGATCTACATAGCAAGATTGCCGCAACTTTGCTGCAAGCTAAAATTGTTATCTGGGATTTTTCTTTAACAAATTGGAAGCCAGGCATAAGGGGCAAATAATATAAAAATTCCAGTTGAATAACATTGAGATTTAGAAACATATGGTCATTGCAGCGAAGAGAATTTCTTTTTATCTCTAGGAGAATCAAAATCACATTACATATATTTTCTACGTATTGTTTTTTAAAAATTGAATTTTTCAATAATTTTATAGAATTTTTTAAATGTACTAGTAATAGTAATATTGTAAAGCAACTGTTCTGGGTGTTAAACAATTTAATATGCTTAATACCCAGGCATACTTATAAATAAAATACATAATTAAAATTTAATTTCGACGATTTTGTGTCTCTGATAGAAAAACCCCTTAAATTTCTAAATATTAATGGTGTTCAGCTTGAATGTTTATATAAGATGCCCTATATATCTGGCATCGAAATTATAATAGAAAAACTATATATGTTTCGTATATACGCAGTAAAAAATATTTAACACAAATGCTCATATTTACTCTATTATACAAAGTTGTTACTTCACATTTTAAAGCAGTGCTGCTCTTCCAAACTGTCACGTATTCTGAAAGTGAAAACTGTGTATGTTATAAGCAACCTTTAAGAATTCAACAAGAAAACCTTTATATCTTTCCGAATATGCATGCTATTTTACGGCATGTAAGTATTACGCACGGGAAAGAAATCCAGTGTTAAAAGTTGGAATTTAATATGAGCTTTCTGTGAAACGGGTTAAGCCGGAATCATTTTCTTCATCAATTTGTGGTCGGTCCCCTAGAATTTTTCGTGACCGAACCCTTACTGTTAAATGTGAGTTGAATACTGGCTCTTTCATGGTCGAAGTTTAAGGACAGTTCGTCCAGAATTTTAGGAAAAATTTTAAAAAATGAGAAAATCCAAAAATATTCTCATACTTTTCATCATATAGTGTTTAACAGAAATGGCATTTTGAGCATTTGTGACAAAACAAATTTATCTTCATTCAGTATATTAAAATAACTACCACTTTTATATTTCAAAATTTTGTAAAAAAAATTATGATATAAATTGCGACAAAAATGGTATTACGTACATGGGCAATTTTCCACGCTGCTCTTTAATTAAGGAGATATTAAGTGTGGCAAAAGTTAAAGGAAACAAAACGTATTTGCTGATTACAAATATCAGCAGTGAAGGTTTATATCCTAAATTGGCTGAATCATCTCTAAGACAGTCGACGGACTTACCTTTTTTTCGAGTTATGTTTGTCTGCGAACCCGATAATCTGAGCAAGCTAGATGGATGAAATTTGGAATGCACTCTTAACTCCGAAATTGTAAATTTCTATAAACCTTTGGATAAAATCAATGTACAGGAGGTCGTTTAACATGCCCATCTTCTTGTATGGTCGGGACTACACGATAACTGAAAAACGCAAGCAGTAAGATGGATGAAACTGCCATATTCTTCATGACTAGAATTGTCGATATGTGTCAGAATGTGAACCACATCCATCGAAGATTTCGCTGCCCGTCGATATCCTTATTTCTGCGCACGTGAATACAACAAGCTAGATGATTTCTCCTTTATACTAAAATTGTAGATCTCTTTCTATATTTTTCCTACAAGTGATATTAAGAGAATTCTAGTCGTTTGAATCTTAAGCTATCAATTTTGATCTCACCATATTGCGTCACTATTTTCGAAATTGGGGGGAGGGTCATTTCGGATTACGCATACCATTTGAATCATACCGGCAGATGACAGACTTTCAGCCTTGGAGGACCTTTCTGTGATTGGTCTAGGGTAGGGGTTCCCAGCCTTCTTTTCATTTCCGTACCCCTTGATTAATCTTTTTTATTTTTGAGTACCCCTTCCTTTATATTCCCTCCCAACCATACCTTGGCACGAAAGGGTTTTTATTAATAATACAAAGACCTTAGTAATTAGTCTATGATTTCTATTACAATTCAAATAACTATGGGTTTCTTCGCTGCAAAAAAGGAACTAATTCTTAATTCCTATTACAATGAACTAATTATTTATAAATTTCGGTACTCAAAGGAGCATATTCATCTCCGTGAGATGAAAGCAGAGACGCTGTAAGGATCTCGAATTGACAAAAAATAGCATTTTATATTCCAATATCACAGAGTATATTCCTGGATTTAAGTGATTTTGTAATCAATTGTCATAACTTAACACTTCTATGCACGAGAAAAATAGGTAGTTTTATATTTCAATGGCTATTTTCGTTACAAAAAAGTCTGATTAGATTCTGCAAAAATTTAATATCAACAGTAACTTCTAAAAATTTAAATTAATACATAGAACACACATTTCAGATGTTCCTGTACAATTAGAGCATAAAAGAAAATTGCTCATCCATCATATTTTTCTTCAAGGGGAATAGATAGTCTCCATTATTTCTTTTTTAAAAAACGTTACCTCTCATATCATCAGCTGCGTTATATCGCACAGGAAAATGCATTGAATGTAAAGGGCAGAAGTGACAATAACTTTATCTTTTGAAATGATGAGATCTGAAAGAAAGAATTATTATCATATTAAATTAAATTTTACGCATGGAGTGAATCGTAAATTAATCGCGTAAGCACATTTTGCTAATATAAAATGCTATAATCAAGAATATAAAACAAAAATACATGTGTCTGTCTGAGCGTCTGTCACAAGACCTCTCTTAAACGGTGAACGATAGCGACATGAAATTTGCATAAGACATTCCAGTGGTGAATTTCTATGTGAACTGTACTATTTTCAACTTATAGGATTAATTAGTTGTCAAGATATTGTATTAAGTAACGAAAATTAAGCCATCTTAAGACTTATTATTTCAAGTCTTTCACCAATAACTACTGAAATATTTTTTGTCAGATGATTATATTTATATCATCTTAAAGAGCAAACAAGTATCTTTTTAATAATACTAATTCCATTGTGGTACAGATTTTCCTCTTATTGTAATTAGCGTTTAAAAATGTATTTTTAACGTAATTTCTATCAATAATTTCTGTTCTTATTAATTTTAATTCTAGCCATTTTATTGTTTATCAAGTATATCATTCACGTGCGTTTTCCAATGTAAAAAATAATATAACAGACTATTGATTTCCTTTTGACATTTTTATTTCCATGGAAGACTTTTCAGTTCCAATATTAAGTCGTAGCATGTACCTTTTTTAATATGGTTAAACAGTAATCCAATTACTGAGCAAATGGATTAATACTCTTTCTGTGAGATGACTTGATGAATTTTCTAGATAAATTGTACCTGTTTTCAAATTTCAAAAATTATTACTTCTTAAAATATTTAATTAAATAACAAATTTAATCCAATTTTCGGCGTTTTTCCCAATAACTTCTGAAATAAAAATTACATGAAGATAGTTAATATACCATTTTAGAGATTAGAAAAATATCTTTTTACTAACCTGAATTTAAATGACATATGTTCATTCCCCCAATTTTAATAAAGATTTCGAAATTCATTTTAAAAACAAGCTGTAACAATGCTTTCTATTAATGTAATTAAATTCAAGGCGATTTATACTTGGAAATCAAAACCTTAATTCCCATGTTTTAAAAAAATTAAAGTAACAAATTCAAAATATTCTATTTTCTACTATAATAAGAGCAGAAGAGGAATAAGAGCAGGGAAAGAGACCAAGATCAGGAATTAGCACAGTTGAATTAATTTATTTGAATACGTTTAATTTTATTTCTCTGCATGCGACTTTTCGAAGAAAACATTTTTTTCTAAAATGCCGTTTAAAGATAAATAATTTATAGAAATTAATTTACACACAGCTTTCAATACGTTTAAAACTTGAATTATTTTCACTTTTTTGAAGTATTTCACAAAAATACCCGACTGTAATAATATTCCTTAGACAATCTCGTATATTTCTACATAGAAGATATCAGTTATAGTATAATAATTTTTCCTGGGGTTGATCTGAAAGTGACTCCAGGGCGCTCTTTGGTATCTGAAGTTCCTCTTACGGGCGACGCGAGATATAACTTTACATACATTCTTTGATTCGATTTCATTGGATTTTACATTTTATCTCCAGTTGCAGTCATAAAGAGCAGCTGAGTGCATTTTAATTTAGGGATTTCAGAAAATCTAACTTCTACTTGATTAAATCTAACTTGGCATTCTTCCAGGTAGAGGACAAAAGTAAATCCTGTCGAAGTTGTGGCTGTCGCAGTGGTTTAAGCCAGTAGTCAGTCGCCGAATGGTAGTGTGATTATACCAGTTGTTTCCCGTGTATTTTGAAATTTTATCCCTACAAAATCAAACATGTGCACCTATTGCAGGACGGGGACTCAGAGGTTCTAACAACTCTTGCACTTGACTTCCTAGCTGGCTGACGTCACTTGGCCTTGCAATATTCTATGAAGTGGCGAAGCCCTCTTTTGCCTCAATGGGTATGTTAACGCCCATAATTGTCGAATTTGGACAGCGGAAAACCTTCATGCTATCCAGGAACAACCATCTCAACCTTACAAAGTTAGAGTATGGTGTGGTTTTACGGCTACCTTTATCCATTGCACCGTATTTTTTTGAAGAGACAACTGCAAATGGAATCCAAACCTGTTCCATCACAGGACAACGGTACCGTGATACGCTGTGAGATTTTGTAATCCCATAAATTCAACAGCGTGGATGTCTTCAGGACATCATTTTCATGCAGGATGAAGCACCTCCTCACATTGATCGTCGTGTAAAGCAATTGCTAAACAGCAATTCACAGATGCACGGGTGATCAGCCGTCATTTTTCAACAGCACGACCTCCTCGTTCCCCGGATATCACCCCTGCGACGTTTAGTTGTGGGGTTTCCTGAGGGACAATATCTACCGTAAAAGGTTAACATCTCAAACAGATCTGAAGTACAGCATTCGGAGCCATGTTCTTGATATTCCGGTACACTCACTCCGATCAGCTGTGGAAAATATGGTTCTGCGATTAGAGCACATTGTTGAACATGAATGTGGACATATTGAGCAGTTTTAATGCTACTTTTTTATATTAACATTTTAAATCATATTGAATGTTCTTTTGTTTATTACAACGCCACCTATCGGCGGTGTTTTGTACTAATACATTTTCTTTAATAAATGTCAAACGCATCATTTGAATTACCTGTATTTCAAATTTTATCTCATTTGGACCAATAGAAAGCATTCTAGAGCCCACTGAAGTGGGAAACTTATTTCTTGCTAACCCTGTACAAGATGCCGTAACATTTATCAATAGGAAAAAAGCATAATTATTCTTAACGCCAATTCGAGGCTGCTTATAGACTGAAAATTTCATAACGATATAATTTTTAATGTATTGTTTGAACATATTTGCATACATTTTCCAGTTATTTCATACATTAAAGCACGTTTATAAAAGAAATCATATAGATGTCCATAGATGTGTTCACAAAACTTACCACTAATTTAAAACAAAATGTTTTTATATAAGTTCATTTTATAAACACATTTCAAGGCGTGTATAAGCAAAGAATTTAATTTCTTTAATTTATAGCTTGGACGCTTACGTCTAGGCTGGTATAAAAATTTATAATTGAGGTTGAAATCATTTGAAAGGCCTAGGGAATAAATGACAAGGTTCTATTTTGTTTTCTGTATTTGAGGTTACAGCGCCAACTCTTATCTGAATGGATGAAGTTTTATGATATATGTTTGGAATCGGATGAGAAAATAAATTTCCGTCAGAATTACTGGTTTGAAATATTGGACAACCGAGAAAATCGATGTTAAAATAATTACAAAAAATTGTAAAACTAACTTAGTACTATAGAGAACTAAATTAGTACTATAGAGAAAAAACATAAGGGTCCGAAGAGCCCCTTCTCCTCCCCAATTATATTCCTAACAAATTTCGTAGCTCTTCTTCGAGCTATATCTTCTGCAGAATGCAATCACACACATATAAATTCTTCTTTCTGAAAAGTAGAGACATAAATATGATACAGCTATTTTTTAATTAAATTTTTTACATATAGTTTTGCGATAGAGGCATATAATAAAAAGTCTAGCAGAAAACCTTCTCCCATGTGTACTGCTCTAGCATTTTTCATTGCAATTTCTTCTGTCGCTATGTTTGCCCATTCTCCACAGCTGTTCTTGTTTCAAAGGCGAATTGTAAAGAAGCTGTCCCGAGTAAATACGCGAAATACTTCATTCACATGTTCTTTGTAAGCACATGCATAAACTGGATGCACAGTTTTTAATCCTGGTCGCAAGGGAACTTTCCCGTTGCATGAATCATTGAAAGCGTTTCTTTAATTCAGTTCAAGTGAAGGGTCCAATCACTCATATCTTCTGCTTAAATAAAGTGTGTTGCCAAAGCTGTTCTTTGTAGAGGCAACGTCCAATAGGAAGCAATTCTGGGTAACACTGATGCATTTCAAGTTATAAAATAACGCATTATGAATAAATAAACACTATGAAAAGTCATGAAATAAACTAATGATTTTTAAAAAAACTGACTTACTGAAAAAATAATTTTAATAACAATTAAAAGAGAAAGAAACTTTTTGTTGTTTTCCTGATTGGATGCATGGCATAACGTTTGATTTCTCTAATAAATTAAGAACTTAAAAAGTTATTTATTCATGAAATACTGAGAATGATGAATACGAACGTATTTAACTAACTCAAACAATTAAGAATTATAGAAAAAAATTACCATTTTTAGATTTGACATCCAAGTAAGCAAAATAAAGAAAATTTAAATTCTAGAAGATATTTAAACATTACTTTAATTACAAAGTCAAGAGATGACAAGAGAAATAAATGTAATTAAGGAATCGAAGTAAAAACATTAAAAATTCGAACATTCGAAGTTCCTATGCAATAATGATATAAGCTTAAGCGGGAGTTTTATTTGCATTAGAAATGCATATTCTTAATAGAGGAAAAAAGAACAAAAACTTCCCAGTTTTTGTTCAAGAAATATATTGTTGTTTATGACAAAGATATAAGACTGATAGTTCATAAAATTTCTGAAAAAACTTATGATTTCAATAATGTGAATATTAACGTGTGACAACTATACTTACCTTAACAGGCTGATATTACGGAATCTCTACAATGAAGTTGTTTTAATTCAATATTTGTGTCTGTAATTCATTGAACTTTATTGTTAGTCAAGGTTCTTTCTGAATAAATTTATTCAGTTTGCTGTAGAAAATGTTAGTAACCACATAATTAAAATAAACGTACTCTTCTAATAACTTTATGGAACCTCCTTCACACTGGATTATTATTTGTTCCCCTGTTTCATCCTTATGGTTGTTATATGAAATGAATAAAACGTTAGTAAAGAAAATTATTTTTCGCAATTTATATTAGAATTACTGTTAAGAAACGAACTTAAATCTATTAATTATATATTTCTTTCATGCGAAAAATTTTAAAATAGTTTGTAAATGTTTTCTTTGACTTAAGAATGTAAAAAAAATATGTGAAATAAGCGTCAAAATAAATAAAACTCAAAATTATAAGTGCCATTTCATTTTTTGTTACTAATTAATCCTTCCAGTAATAAGTTGTAAATTTTATTTAATTCAGAATATGTAAAGGAAAACAGTATATTGATGATTTCATCTAACATAATCTAATAGAAAAAAGAAATATTTATGTCAACTGAATTTAATTGCATCCTTAATTAAAACAAATCTACGTTTGTTTTCTCTCAATTTCGCATTTCGCTTTTCTACACATTGGCTGCATTTAAAAATTTCCAAATGTCTTGGAAGACTTCTTCTTCACACTACGGACAGCCCCGCTTTTGAGATCGTGTGATCTCTTTTCGCAGTTTAGGTGGCTGCCCGTAGAAAAAAGCGATCAACCTACCCCGCCCCACGGGGCACACAGGGCCCCGCACCAGAAAGCCGTCCCCCGCACGACGTTATTTAGAAAGCATTATTACAACAATCAAAGTAACTATTAGGTATTACAATAAAAGATTATTTTTTAAACAGATGGGGTACAAAGCTGTGTCGAGATGCGGGTCTCCGACAGAATTGAGACCCGTTCTTGATTATATGTATACATGATGCATGTTATCGGCATTAAAAGAGCACTGATAGAGAAAGATTTCTAAATGCTAGTTGTGACATTAACATTTTTACAATTACTGGAATTTGTATTATTATTTCAATGTTATTGCAATTGGGTGAAAATTGGTTGGTACCATTTTGATAAGATCATTAAACACCAATTGTTGAGATTATACTCTATGTATAGGAAAGAGGTCAATGCCCCTTACCAAGGGGAGGCTAATAGGAGATAACAGACCAATTGGGGATAACAGGCCTATCCCATTTCCTCGATAACTAAAGTATTATTATTGTTAATAATCGTTTGATGGTTACAGCAAAGGTGATATCATTCAGACCGAACATTTGTAGAGGTTATACTGGAAGTGTCTCAAAGAACATATATCTTATGGGAGACCAAGTGCATTTGAAAAACAAGTTGAGATATGTATTACAAAATATGATGCCAATCGATGAAATATAAGGTAGTATTTACATATATAGAATAGTTTCTGTTAACAATTGCACACAATAATTTTCTTTTACAAACCTGCATTCGCTGATGCTTGTTGTCGGCATTAACTGAACATTGATGGAAAAGATTTTGAATACTAATTATGACAATTACACTTTAACAAATGTTAAAGTTGCATTATTATTTCAAATAATTACTATTTTGATTAAAACAGTTATTCCGGTACTCCGTTACATCGATGATTATTGAGATTATGCTCTAATGCCCCTTCCAAAGAGAGGCTAAATGGAGATAATAAACCTGTTGGGAATTGCATACCTTTTCCCGTTCCTCGAATAATAAGGTTAATTATGGCTAAAAATTATTCACAGCAATGTTAATAACATTCAGACAGAATAGTTTCATATGTTATACTGGGAGTGCCTCACAAAACATTCATTTTGAGTAACTAAGTGCATTTGAAAAAATTGAAATGTTACTTACAAATACGATACCAATCGATGAAATATGAGGTAATATTTGCATATAATAAAGAAGTTTCTGTTATCAACTGCCTGAAATAATTTTCATTACAAACCTGCGTTCGTTGTATACTTGGTTAGTTGTACTGAAAGATAGAAACTGTTAAATGCAACACTATTAAGTATTTTACTGCTGGGGTAATTGACAAGATGAAGTAATGTAATTGTCGTGATTAAGTAAAAAGTTAATGGGCTATTTACAATACATACATAATATGATAATTCTCGAATCATTTGGAGGTTAAGAGAAATATAATGCTATTTACAGGAAATATCCGTTTGTAAAACTTGTGATACATTTGGATGACCTATAAAGTATTTATATATAAAAAGAAAAAAAAATGAATGTTATGCTTCTCTCTCACAAATATCTGTTTACAGAGATGATGAGGGTCCATTAATTAAGAAGTCGTTGTCTATAATAAAGTCCAGTAGTTGTTTCAATCTAGTCCTTGAGCCTGTGTTTTTAAGGATACCCAATTTCCATTGTAAGATGTTGGAATCACTTGGCTTTTTGAAATGCCAGCTCTCAGTTAGAATACATGAAGTGGCAAAGTGTAGTGGTGTCCCAATCTCTCCGCAGCTGCAAAGGTCGGAGTTTCGGAGGGTGAATCTTTTTAAGTATGATGTAAAAGGTCCGTGTTCTGAAAAGAACATAATTTCATAACGGGACCAGTTATGTAGTTTGAAAGAAGTGATAGGTATGATTTCGTGAACTAGTCTGCCAACTGTTCCTTTGTCCCATTCCTTTTTCCATTCTTGTAGAATCTCCTTGTTTAAGATATATTTTAGATGACTTATTGGTTTTAGAATTTCCAAATTTGACCCCTCTGTTATGGCTCTTTTCGCCAGGACGTCGGCTGACTCATTTCCCAGGTGGCCAGTGTGTGCCTTGATCCAGCCAATATTGATGTTGTTTCGTTCTTGGAGTTGGAGTTGAATTTTTCTTACTATTGGATGTGGAGATGTGGGATTTTGTATGGCCTGAAGGCTAGAAAGGCTGTCCGACCAAATATTTACTCTGCTTGAAGCATTCTCATGATGTTTAATGGCTTGTAAGATGGCTTGGAGTTCCGCTTGGAACACATTGTTTTCCTTGGAAAGCTTGCCCATCCATGTTGACGAAATTCTGTTCTCTTCATCGAAGCAACAAAATGCAGACCCTGTGCCATCGTCGTTTTTCGAGCCGTCTGTGTATGTTGAATTTGCTGTTGGGTACTCTTTAAGAGGTTGGGTGGTTATTTGTTTGTCAATCAGAAATTTTGCTGGGTGCATTTGATGTCCTCTTTGGATAACCTCATATTTTGTTGGGTCTAATGGAGTGTTTAAGACCTGTGTTGGTAATCTTAGTCTGGAAATTTTTATGAATTTTGCCTCTTTGTTCGCTGTTAAATGAAGAGGAGGGATTCCTGTTATTACTTGGAGGCTATTAGTGGCTGTTGTATGGTAGGCTTTTGTTATTAGTAAAAGGAATTTCCGTTGGATGGTATTTAGTTTCCTCTTCATGCTTTCTGTGATTTTTTGCGCCCATGCGACTGCGCCATGGCACAGCATTCTCTCAATTACTGTTTTATAGATTAATTTTCGGTTGGCTGTTGTGAGTCCCCAATTCTTTCCGGCTATTCTTTGAAAATGTTGATATTGTTGTAGTGCTTTTGTGCCTTTTTCCTTGATATGAGGGATCCATTTAAGCTTGTCGTCTATGATAATTCCGAGATATCTGAGAGTTGATACTTTTTGTATTCTAGTATTGTTCCATTTGATTCTTGCTGGATTTATAAGATTGCCTAGATACATATATTTTGTTTTTTCCAATGAAATTTGTAGTTTATTTAGTTCTGCCCAGTTTGAGAAGGTTGTTATTGCTCTGTTAGCTAGTTGTTGAACTCCATCTTTGGTTTTGTGCGAGATAACAAAGGCAAAATCGTCCGCGAAGGCCTGCAGGTGTAAATTTTGTGGCCAGTCTGCTTTTAGGATATTATCTGCAACCAGGTTCCAAAAAGCTGGACCGCTGCAGGAACCCTGTGCGCATCCTTTTGTTTGTTGCCAAATTGCTGGGCCTTCTTGCGTTTGTATGATGACCTTCCGGTTGCTGAGGATATCTTTTAAAGATTCTGTGACATTGGTTTTGTTTGTTATATTATCTATTGAGTTTTTGATAGAAGAGTACAACAAATTATCAAATGCACCCTTTATGTCGATAGAGATGAAAAGTGTTTGTAGGCCTTTTTGTTTTGCTTCAGAGATTTTGGAAATTAATGAATGGAGTGCCAGGTCAACCGATTTTCCTTCACGAAAGCCAAATTGAAATTTATGTAGTTTCTTTTCTTTTTCTAGTGTATAGTTGAACCTTTCAAGGAGTAACTTTTCAAGTATTTTGCCAAGTGTTGGCAGTAACGTTATCGGTCTATACGATGAAATATTTCTTTCCTCTTTACCTTTCTTGTGAAAGAGAACAATGATACCTTCCTTCAAAGGGGTTGGAAATTTTTGTAGATGTAAACATTTGTTGTAATAGTTCCGGAGAATAGATGGGCAAGCCTGGAAAAGTTGTTTTATTATGATGAAGTCTATTCCATCATTGCCTGGTGCTTTATTTGTTGGTAGGAATCTAATGATTTCCTTTAGTTCCTTGTTGGTAAACGGTGGTTCAATAATTGGTTGTTTGGGTGATTGTATTTGGTTTGTTGTTTCTATTGTAGTTGGATATAGAGTTTTAAGTATTGACTTTGCTATATCTCTTGGAGAACCTCTTTGTTGATTATCTATGAGGGTAAATAAATCCGTGGGGGGAGCTGAGTTCTTGAAGGCAATTTTGAAGAATTTGCCATAAACATTTTCGTCCTGAGTGCAATTCCTTTTGAAACAGTTGCGTTTGGCGGAAAGAACTTCTTTTTTGAAAATTGATTGTTTAATTTTTGCTTTTAGTTGAAAATGCGCTTTTTCTGCGTCGAATGATCTTTGTGCTCTTCTTTTGAGGGCGCTTATTTCCTTCTTTCTGGTTTCTAGCTGGGGGTTCCACCACGAGATTATTGGTGTAGAAGGAGTTTTCTTTAATTTATAAGATTTCCTACAAGCCATATTGATCTCTTGTTGGAGAAATGTGGTGAGATCATCCAATTCCTCTGGTGTATTAGTATTTGAAATTCTTTGCAGGATATTTTGGGCTTTCAATTTTATGATGTTTTGAAATTTTTTGTGTCCTCCAAATATAGTCTTAAAGCGATTGTAGGATAATATATGTTGGTCTCTGTTAATTATTATACGAATAAATTTGTGATCGCTATAAGATTCTAGGTCTTCAAGAACCTGCCAATTAGAATTGTTGACCAGGTCTGTAGAGGAAACTATTGTTACATCTGGCCATCCTTTGGTATTTCTCTGTTCATATGATGGGGGAGCGCCTGGGGTATTGAGAAGTTGACTGTTTAATGAAGAGATGAAATTTAGGACTTTCTCTCCTCTGGTATCAAAGTCACTATAACCCCATGATTGGCTGTGTGCGTTTAAATCTGCGCCAATTAAATAATCTTCTCCCTGTAAAGAAGTTATTAGATTAGATGTTTCGTTGAGGTTTTGGTCTATTTCGCAGTATGGAGAAGAATATGATGAGATAATTGAAAGAGGGCTTGAATTAACTTGAATTTTGATCGCTACAATATCGTTGCCAGATAGGAGGAAAATTGGATTGTTACAGGTGGGAAGGGCAATTATTCCGGCTTTATTGTTTTTGGACAACCAACTCTTCCAATAACCTGGAAGTCCTTCTATTTTGTTATCTTTTACGTAAGGTTCCTGAACCAATATAATGTCTGGTAGTTCTTTCTTTGCTGTTTTGGCTAGCATAGCTGTGGGCACTTTTGCTTTTTGTAAATTTATTTGCAGGATTTTAATTTTTTCCTTGTTGTTATATCTTATATTCCATTGGAAGTTATGGTTGAATGATGTAGAGTTATTCGTTTGGTTAACTAAAGGTGGGTTGTTTAACCCTATATTCGCTGTTGAGTCGTTAATTTGGTGTGCCATCAGTAGTCTCTAGTTGCTTTATATGTTTTGATGTTTTTCATATAAATTGTACAGAACTGTGAGGAAGCTGTGTGATCAGTTCTGCGTTTGGTTCCTTTTCGTCTGTTTTCATCATTGCAGTTTATGCAGCATGGGATTGAGGCTCTGCACTGCGAAATTGGATGTCTGTTGCCACAAAAGCCACAGAAAGGTTTGATGTTCTTACAGGAATTGAAAAGGTGGCCGTAGGCATGACATTTCTGACATTTTTTTATGTGAAAGAATTCTCGGATATTATGCATACTCCAGTTAATGGGGAGTTTTTTGATCGATGTTGTTTTTTTAAATTCCTCTGATGGGGTTTCAAGAACCCAGTGGGATGTTCCCTGCGTTCTTCCCCTCAATTTGAATCTTATTTTAAGATCTTTGTCGATTCCGGTATGATGTCGAAGTGAGTCCTGGACTTCTTCGTTTGTTGTTTGATCTGGAATTCCGTAAATTATTATACTTGGATGTCGTTTTGCTGGTTTACGGGCTGTGATGACGTTGTTAAGAGATTCCGAGTTTTCGATTTTGTCCAATAATGCTTGTACATCCTCTTCCTTTCGACATGTGATCGCTATGCCGTTATTGCGAACTGTCTTGATGTTGCTGAAAGAGATTTCATTGCATGATAGATTTTCTCGAAGGAGGTGTTCAATTCCTTTCTTTGGCAGCTGTTGATTATCTTCGTTATAGAGTTCCTTATGATAAAGGAGAACGGTTGGTTGTATTGGTCGCTTTTTGGGAACTTCGATGTTTTTCTTTAAGGTTGTGGCGTAACTTGCTGTTTTTAATTCTACCAGATCTTCGCTTGTTGGCTTTGCCTGTTGTTTTGTTGGTAGAGTTTGCATACCCTGCTCACTTGTTTCTATCATTGTGATGCAGCTAGAATCTTTCGTTTCTTTCACGTGATGCTGAGAGGATGGCAGATGATATTTGAATTCCATCGCGTCTATCAATTTATTTGCTTTGTGGGAAAGATCCATCTTTAGATATGCTCTATATTTTGAGCCGCCTTGGTCTGTTGTCGTTGTGGTGCCACCATTTATTACTTTCCTAAGTTCTGTTACAAGTTCTGTGAATGATGCGTCTTCATAGTTGTACTTATCGATGGAAACAATAGAAGATGTTGAAATTTCCGAAGAAGTAGAATTTGATCTTTCTCTAGTTGAAGATTGAGATGTTTGATTGTCGGTGTCATTTTTTTGTTGATTCTTCCTGGGTCGCCCCATAGTTGAAACACTAAAGTTCAATTTAAATAGTTCAATTATACAATGCTGATTCAGTTATGTGGAAAGGATAATAAACCCAGAGCAGACC